>JAMKCH010015561.1:0-39034 GCA_023653785.1 Ophioderma brevispina
GGCGATCCTAATTTGCATGAAATTTCTATAAAAACGGTATAGATTGGGACATTTTTGGAATTTTTAACATAGCTAACCGTTTTCTTCGCGTTTTTTCTGATATAGAGATCACGATTAGAAAGTGGATTTCAGGGGGGGCACGAGACCCCCTTCTACCCACTAGGACTAAGGTGAGTGTGGAGCGATCGACAATAAAGGAGAACCACCAATGCATGCTCAACATAGGTGGAATATCCAGCAGCATGGATCGTCAACGAACATTAACCAATCTGGTAACAGTTATGCGTAACGCTTTGCATAATTAATGTCATCGTGCAGGTGGAAGAAACTTGATTTTTGAGTCGCACCCTGAATGACAAATACAATATTTGATTTGAAAACAGCCAGTCCAAAACATTACGTCTTTCTTTTTTTATGAAAAAAAGTGCAGATGCAAAGGAAAATAAAAAAAAAAAAAAATGACTTCCCTTGATACTGATGAATGTAAAGCTTGCATCTCATTTTTGTTTGTTAGTCTGTCTGTTTGTCTGGTATTGTCTGGTTTGTGTTTTGTTGCCTTTGCGTTATGTTTAAGTCTTGACTCACACTGCAATGAATAACAAAGAAAGGAAATGAAATCATTGTTAAATTGATTCAATTTGTTAAATAATTTGTGATGTCGCTGTAGGTAGTCGCCAGGTGGCTCGATAATGCACTGAAGTCATTTGCCCGATTCTAATTTCATAATCCGTTTATTGCTAGAGGTCCCGTCTGGTACGATAACCGAAAAACTTACTATTCGAGGAGACTCAACATTATATTGAAGTACTACGTTAATTGTTATGATTTGGTGAATCTTTATTTGATTTGAATGATGAACTACACCTCCATTTATATTTTCCAGATAACTGATCAATTTTAACCAATTTTTAAAATGTACTCTTTTTAAGGATATCGAACACCACCCTCCTTTCCATTATCCCTGCTTTATATTTCCTTTTAACCACCAGCTGAAGCAATAGGAAGAATTCTTGTGTAAGCAATAGCGCTTCTGCATTTGTTAATCAACTGTGATGTCGCCCCGGTTGAAGCAAAGCTTCTAAAAAACTAGGCGCCCCCTATCTACTGATAATAGTAAACATGAAGCACAACCTCTTCCATGCTCAAGTACTTATGGCTTCTTCAAATAAAACCGTAATTGACTTATGGTTTGTTCAAATACAACCTTACATGCATCTAACTGTATTGTCCTTTAAGACTGTTTATCTTATCTATAACCTTATAAACGAAAAACTATTCGCTCTTTCATTTTTTCTATCAAATTGCATGAGAAAATTTGTTTTGGAAATTAAAACATTTCTAGGGTTCGAATTCCGCGGTTCGCGCAGGAGCACTAGGGGGACCATCCTGTCCCGCACCCATTCCCCGTTGCCGCATATGCACTCTCCATCTTAATTGACTTATGGTTTGTTTAAATAAAAACCTTTACAGATAAACCATTTTTCTTTTTACGACCGTTGATCTTATATCATATAATCATTATAAAAGAAAAACTTTTGCTTATGTACAATGAACACTGCTTGAGAGGGAAGAGTCGTGTTCTGGGATTTCTGGGCCGGCGCGCTCGTGCGGCCTCGGCGCTTGTTGTGACGCCTCTTCCGGTGCGGTGCATCGGTCAGTTTGTCTGTGTGTTGTTCGTGTCGTTCCGGTTTGGGCGTTGGTTCGTGTTTGTTCTGTTTCTTGTTTTTTTTGTTTTTTGCGCGAGGAGAGGGACACCCCTTCCATCCCCTGCCAACTTTAGGCCTTATATTTGAATTCGCCAATATGAACACTTTAATAAATTATGTTTTAAAACAAAAACCTAAACAATCAGCTGTATTTTACGTTTTAAAGCCCCAAATGTAACCTATATTTTGCTTAAGCATTATAAATTAAAGTGGGACAGTGGGAGCCGCGGTGAACAGTGGGAATAACCTAAAAAGGACTCCAGCAACCAACCCATTAACATAAGAGCCTTAATATTGTGGAAATCTTTTGGGGTGTAGGCCTACTTTTTCTCTAGACAACGTTAAGCAAACAGCTGGAAAAAGGGGGAAAGACGGGCCAGGGCCTCGTGAACCGCCATGTTTTAAAAATGTGGAATATATAAAGTGACTGTGGAGGAATTAAAGTTACCTAAAAGAAAACGTTTCGCCTCGAAAAAAGGAGAAATAGGTGGACGCCCTACCACAGTGGTAGGTCAAAAACTTATGATGGGGTAGCAAAATATATATAAATCCACAGTATAATCACCTGCTGATATGGTAAGATCAACTACGACAGATCAAAATTCCTGGCAACGTACTCTTTTGTGCAGATTTTTTTTTTTTTTTTTTACAGTGGCATTATCAATGAGAAAAACTCCGTGCTCTGAAACTTGGTTGGGTTGTGTTGTCAAGTAAAAAGAAGCATAAATTTTGTTCCTTAATTAAAAAACGGGCTTCTGATAAAATTGCTGCCTCCGGTTGGGGGAGGGGGGCGGCCGGAAAATCCCAAATTTAGAACGTTCGTCATTGGTTTTTAGGTTACACGTAAACCGAAATCTGACGAAAAATTCTGATGTTTTTATGTATATGTGTCAAGGAATATTTTCTTATTCCAAAAACCGTGGAGATGAAGAATCCTCTCCACTTTTAAGTTATTATTTTTAAATATTTCTATATAAATAACGGACGAGGACGAGGTCAGATGGACCATGGGAACATAAATGACCGACCCACTCCAAAGCCACCCCAATGGGGTTTGGTTTTACACTCCGCACCCCCCCCCCTTGCTGTAATTTCTGTAATAGTTTGGGCGAGTTGCTATATTGAAGGAGTCTCGGCCGTCATCGTCGTCTGACTTACGGCGATCTGCAAATTACATAGCGCCCTCAAGTGAGGGCAGCAGGAGAGTTGAAATGGGTAGGACGGCCAACTTAATAGCAACAGTGTGCATTATTTCGTTTTTTCAATCCGTAACGCGTAGGAGGGCGCTCTTACGCATAATCGGACGGTTACAGACAGACATGGCGACAGGCCTATTCAATAGCAGTAACCCACCAAAATATCAAAAAGAAATTAAAGTAATACGGAGTGTTATAAACCACAAACCAACCTGGGTGATTTGGTGAGGGTCGGTCATGGGTATTCCCATGACACACATACAACCTGTCCGAGTCGTTTATTCATACAAAAACAATCAGAAAAAAACCATCAAAGTGGAGTTGATTTCTCAGCTTCAGAGGTTGTTGAATAAGCAAATATTGCCCTTGCAACATAAAAAATACATAAATTTTTGTCAATATTCGATTTTACGTGTTTTTTTAAAACAATGGCGACAGTCTAAAATTGAGGATTCTTGGACGGCCTCCCCTGTGGTTACAGACAAAGACTTAACTATAGGCTATCGAATTTTCAATCGAAAATGACTGTTATTTGAAATTACACTGTTTTGCACGGAGTGATCCACACCCCCGACGGATTTGAAATCAATAATTATACCCAAAATTATCATTGATATTTCTAAGATTTATTGAACGAATATTTAAGAGGTGATTTTGGATTGTCACTGCGACCGAGGCTGCCGCGTTAGAAAATGCACGTGAGAACAGGTCGTGGTCCCCCGGTGGAGTTTTTCTTATTAGTGATCAACATGAATCCAGAGTCACTGGTGGATGGAACTCGGTCAGGTCGAACGCGGATACAACATCATGAGCCTCCGCTACATCGAAGACATGTGGAAATTTAGTTTTAAAGCGACCCCTAAAAATGAATGTTTCGTTCCGATCATGTGTATGGCGTTTGGGACTTTTACTCCTCAACCGAAAAGTCAATTGGGCTTCGATAGCCTGCGTACCCAGGGAGCCAAAACCCATATATTTGGGAAGGAAATGTCTTTCGAGTGTTTAGAAAAGTGTTGGCCTATATAGGGGTGTTCTCTGGGTCAATGCAAACACCCCCAGGTGGGACCAACTAATTCAGAGAAAGGTGCCAGGGGTCCCAACTGATGCTAAAGTTTAGGACCCCAGCGCCCATTTGTCATAAACAGATTCTGCCATTTAAATTGGTTTTTTTTTTGAAAGGAACAGCGGGTTCTTGTAGACGCATGTTTGGTTTTAGACGGCTGTTATAGTTAATTAAGATGATGCTGTGCTACAGCGAAACACAAAAAAACATGACATTTTCAGAAGGTGAAAGGCGTGAGGCAGGGTGATATAGGGTAGGAGGGTAGAGCCAAATGGCATCTATGACGTATGTTATGTTGGGATATCACTATTGCACACCAAATATGCAAGAAGAACAATAATATGTATGGGTTTCTTTGGATCTATTTCCACCCCTGTAGGCCCAGCCAGTAGTGTCACAGCGTCCCCAACTCAAGAATAGAGCTATTATGCCAAAACAAAGAAGTAGCTAGATCATATCCAGGTTAAGGTTAGCCTATCAGAAGAAGAGGACTCCTTCTGAGTCTCTCCTCTTGACTTGGCGACCCACACCAGTTTTTAAAACTGTAGAAGCACCTTACTCCCAAGTCTAAACCCCGTGACCTAGACCTCTTTTCAAAGTACAAGTTAGGAGGAACACCCTCGATGGAATAAAACCGAAAGGGTGTTGAAAAAATTCGGAGGGTACATGATGAACTGTCAGAATCTAACAAAATACAGCTTGAGGCTGCAAATACCCAGTAAAGAAAGAACTTGAAAAACCCTAATATACAAGTAAATAAGCAATAGTAGGCCGGCAATATGAATGGCCTACGAAAAAAACCTCGGCTTAAAAAAGGCCACAATAACCTAAGGCTTAAGATTATTTTAAGATAATAGGTGGAGGATGGGAGAGCCTTAGCTGCAGGAATGGCTGGTGGAAGTGATTCTCACCATAGAGGATCGTATAATCAAGAGTATACTGGCAGAGTAAGACCTTGAATAATCATAGATTATACTTCATCCTCTTCCGGTTTCGATATCACTGGGCCGCGAGTTTGAAATAGCAACAATCCAAAAGAGCTTTAGCTACAAATAGAGTTAGCCGTGGGTCTTGGTAAACGAGATGAATGTAGAATATTATAGAGGACCAACCAGCCAGCTGCAAGAATACACTCTAATTGAAAATTCAAATTATGAGAAGCAGCTCCTCGTGGTCGAGTTTGATTTGAACTGATTTGTTCCACGCCAGCCATTCCCAGAATTTCTACCATCCAGCGACTTACTGAAGAAGACACCACCTTCCTGTGTGGGGTCTTGTATTGTGGCTAATCAAGTATTGGGTTTCTGAGTTCTATTAGTGCTCGAGTTCTAGACAAATAATTTGAAATTGCTGACCGGACATTTTTTCTTTGTCCTCAAAAAGCCTCAATGGCCATACATTTTAGAGGATGTCCTGGTCTATGCTGTTTGTTACGTCTGGATGGATAAAATTTCAAAGAACATTTGTGAAACTACCAGATCTCTTATGTCAATATGAACCAGAGGACCACTTTACCCAATGTCACTAACCCTAGTAAAAGGACCACTTTTTAGGGGTAAGCATTTTAAACTCAGTACTCCCCATGAGCTGCCGTAAAACTTTAGAACTGGTTTAACTTCCCAAGTCACTGTATATTTTGGTCTAGGGGGTTTTTACGGTTTGTGGGAAAAAACCCTCTTTCATCAACCTTTTCCCTGTAATCTTTATGAAAAACCCTTTTGCTTGAAATGGTTTCAGCGACAAGCCATCGCCGATATAAGTGAAGTGACTTGATCAGTGGATGGAGCGTTCCTGAGTGGGCGCACTGTAGTCAGAACTTTCACGTCCCCCAATGGCCAGTAGAATAGGTTGGCAATTGCTAAATGGGATACCAGGTTGGCGTAATGATCAAGACTGTTGCTCTGTCCGGTTCACCGTTCTCAACACGTGGACATAGAGAGACAAGGCGGGAGGAACACATTACACGTGTTCTTTCGTCCATTCCATGGAGAAGGCGTTCGTCATCACTGGCCCCGGGCCAGGCTTCCACGAAACGTTGCGTGGAAGTTGGTTTGTTTTTATGGAAGCGAATAAATCTATGGTTGGGTGGAAGTTCAGTTTCTGACCATTTGATGAAATGTGTTTGGATTGATTCATCCACTCTAGTCCTGCTTCCCACAAAAACTTCTCGAGTGTATGTGCTTTCCATCGTTTTTGATCCCTGGTACGTGGAAGCAGTAATTATGATACACACTTCTTCTTTTCAATACATTTTACAAATGGAGAGCGCCGCTCATTACTATCATTACTGAAAGGTGACGTCATATTTTTGCGATACAGCTTGGGAATTTTGAAATTCTGATTTGTTTTCATGACGTTCGAGAGACTTTTTTAGATACCTCTTGGTAAATTATGATGGAATGATAAAAAAAATGGGAAAATTCGGTATGGTCTCGGCTATCGGAAGCTTAAAAGACATAATTTAAATAAGCTTTCCGGTGTTTCAGTGGTTTGTGTTTGTTTTTATGTCCGTACGCGGTTGCGCATGAGTCCACCTTCCCTGAACATTGAGGTTGAAAATACTTCCTAAATCATGGTTAGATATGGGCGATAAACTAATTTGACTAGTGAGATCTACTATGTGTGTCGTATTACTTGGATCATTCCTGAACACCCACAGTTGTCCATCAGTGCAATGCGGTTGGTTTAAACGCATAAGCGCATAAGACTGACTGCCTAATGCATCAGAATAACCGTATATTTACGGAGCATAAGCGCATAAGAGCATAAGACTGGCATAAGATAAGAATAACCGTATAGTACGGAGCATAAGCGCATAAGAGCATAAGCTCATAAGACATAAGACTGCATGACCAAGCGCATTGCATAGACTGCTAACCAAGCGCTAAGAGCATAAGACCCTGATAACCGTAAGAATAACCGTAGTACAGCATAAGCGCATAAGAGCATAAGACTGCATAAGGATACTATAACTTTTCTAAGGGCATTTAGGAAAAAATGGCCTATTTGCCGATTTGTTTTTTTTTCTCGAAAATTTTGCCAAATTTGGACCCATGTCTAAGGGTTTTTCTGCCTTCAAAAACGGGTGAAGTTACGAGTTTTCCTTCTTTCTTCTTTCTAATTGCAAACCTTATCCAAGGATTTTTGGCAGAAAATGGAGGCCCATCCCCGTATGCCTTGACATGTCAGTATCCCCCTCCCCCCCCCCCCCCCCCCCGATTCTGCTCCGGATTGTATGGTAAATCGGATGCGTTTTACACCATCGTGCGCTTATTCTCCGTATAGGCTCCGGTGGGGCTTATCGTTTTTACACTCTTCTGCTCTCTGCGCTAAATGCTCCGTACTACCGTTATTCTTAGCTTGAATGTACGTACCCTATACTCTTATGCGCTATGCCTCCGAATTACGCGGTTATTTCTTAAGCTTCTGCACCCTCTTATGAATGCTGATTATGTTTTCCCTAAATACGATTATCTTCTGCGAGTAATGCACTCTTATGCTATTATGCTCTTATGCTAAATTTTCCGTATATACGATTATTATTATGTTTATGCACTCTTATGCGATGATGCGATTATGTTCCGTATATACGGTTATTCGTATGCTTATGCACTCTTACGCGATTATGTTCCGTATATACGGTTATTCTTAACTTTTGCACTCTTATGCTCTTATTCGATTATGCTTATGCACTCTTTGCTCTTATGCCTTATGCTTTATGCAGTTATGCTATTATCGTTTTACAACACCAACCGATGCAAAGTGACATATAATTTTTAATAAGGTGACATTGCAAATATGGCATGGCTTTTTCCAGCAGTGTGAACCAAGTTTGAACTGGGAAATGCAATAAGCTTGCAATGTGATTATTGATTGCTGTCATATTTATGCAGGAACCGGTTTTGTGGGCGCGGGTCAAGCATGTTGGCATGACACGTACAATTTACACACAGATTCGGTTCTGTGTATACTTAGGTCAGTCACCCGGGTGTACTACACATGCGAGAAGTGCCGTCAGTGACTAGCGCCGGTGACTTTTCACTAAATCTGCTATACATGCGTTCATAGAGAGGTTTGTTTGTGCTCACCATTCCACATTTGAACTGCCAACTGAGACAGACTTTTCCGTGTGAGGGCACCTTTGTGGTGAATATGCTATCGCGTGTTGTGTTGTCCAGCCTTAACATAATATGGCAATTCCTTTGATCCTCGTGCAAATGTCTGCAGCGCCAGATAATTTATTATGTGATGATCTTTCTCCTCTGGAGTTCATCTTCCCCCCTGTAGTTGTGCATCTGGTTTCAGTGACCCACCCCCCCCCCCCCCCCCCACCCCCTGTCGATGCCATCTGATTTATTGTCCAACCTTGGCTGGGCAGCAGAATAGGTTGTCCGTTCCACTTTCTTATAGCGGTGGGCCCACCACCCCGGAGTGTCCCTGAATCCTCTCCAAGTAGGACACAAAACTAGTTGGTAAGGTTGTGGTGTCTCTTCTCCAAACAACACGAATTAAAACTGTTGAAGGGATCTGAAAAAGATTGGTGCAGGGACCACATCCTCTGATTTTGCATTCAGTTTCCCTAACCGGCTGGTTACTGGCTTCTGCTGCAAGCTCTGTTTCTGATTGCACATTTCTTAAATTTGTGCCCCGAAATCCTGATCTGTTGTTTTTGGAATTAAACTTGGATTTTTTCCATGGCGGGTCATCCTTCTCAATCTTTTGATGAGCTAAGAGCTAATTCCTCACCAAGAAGACTACAGTCCTTAAAGTTTTGCCTCCAACAAGATTCGGTTCTGTCTGCATGAAGAGAGTGCTTTTGTGTTGTTGCCAACTCATTGACTGCACACAAGCTAAGAAGCCTGAGCTTCCTGAGCCACAAGACTATGGTTGGATATTGAATGGGGATACACCGGTTCCAAAGCCCATGAGCAGACCCGCCTGGCCACCAGATATGTCAAATGGAATCTCATGTTCCGGTACAAAACAAAACAATGTAACAGAATTTGTTCATGTGGAAAGAAATCTGTTCAATGCTACATGGGAGTGCTTGCAGAGGGAATCCCCGTACGTGTAGTCGGGCAAGATATGCAGAGCAACTTGCTGCCGGTAGTGACACTAGCAGTGAAGACAGTGACTCCAAAGAAGATTAAAGACAAAGTGAAAAAGCAAATATCATACTTTATTGAAAGTGTATGCAAATGAGAGGACCACTATAATAATTTTACAGCCCTTCCTATGATGTTGACATGGTGAGTTCGTATTTGCAAACTTGTTATTGTAAATTTGAATATCAGTAGGCGCAATTTGCGACTCTAACCACTTTTAAGTGTGTAACTTGAAACTGAAAGCATTAGTTATTTTAATTTGTATTCAGCATCGAATTCCCTTTCATTTGATATCAAACTTGATATACTTTGACCCATGTTTACCAGTTTTGTCA
The DNA here is from genome assembly GCA_023653785.1 of Ophioderma brevispina. Classification (NCBI taxonomy): domain Eukaryota; kingdom Metazoa; phylum Echinodermata; class Ophiuroidea; order Amphilepidida; family Ophiodermatidae; genus Ophioderma; species Ophioderma brevispina. Next base: position 9,406 of record JAMKCH010015561.1, read on the forward strand.
CCCCACCCCTTGACCCCCCATTTCCAGACCCCCTGTCACATGTTGATTTAGTTGTCCGCCCTGAGGGGTCTTTGGACCATAATGAATACATGGATACCCATGAACATTTTATAACACAAAAGGATTTTGGTCTGGTCTGGTTCCCGGGTATTGTATAAAACACGCCGCCTGGCCGCCATGTTAGATTTTCTTTCTGCACATTTCGAACTTTTGTTTCCAGACTCGCCTTAGTTTTCTACACCGCTACAAAGTTACTTCGTTGGTAAGTAGCACAATTCTCCTTCAAGACCCTACTACTGATATGATTAGACATTCTTCAATTCGGCGAAAAATTGACCCCTTGTAAACTGTTCATGGATATCAATTTTGCAAAATCACCATGTTGAAGAGATTGTGACCACATGATGAGAACATGTTCACACACTTCAGGTGTTGTGCAGTTTACCAGTATACCGACGCAAAGCGCGCAGCCAAGACAAGACAAGGATGACTGTACTTTCGAGAAAACCTACGTTATGCTATGCAACCAATATACACAAGCAAAATGTAAAGTTCCAAACACTTTAATTTTGAAAATGTTCCCTCAATCACCTCTCGCTAACAAAATTCTTAACAATAATACATGAACCTGGCGACGAGCAAGAACGGAAGTCGTGCTTTTAACAAGTGTTTCTATTCTTATATAGTTTACTCGCATAACCACAGTTTATTCAGTCAGGCGCTGCTCGATTCGCCCGATTCTATTTTCATGATCCCGTTCATTGCGAGAGTTTAATCCCGTCTTTTACATGGCCGAAAAACTTAACGATCAAGCCTGATGGTCATAAAAAGGTCAAGAGCGCCATCTCTAAATTGATACCTTATTGTGTTCTAAATTCACACCAGATTGTAATCGGGTTGTGTACAATAGAATTGGGTAAAAAAAGTTGTTGGTGTTTTTAGACGCAAATTGCGATTTTAGCTGGCCTATAAAGATGGGTTCGACGAGTATTTTTTTTTACCCGGATTATCTCTAAACTGTGAAAAAAGAGTTTTTTTTACTCATCATGTCAGAAAGCAGAAAGAAATATATTGATTTATTGCTGTAGTAAACAATAGAAACAACAAGAGCAGAACCACACACACAACAACAACAAGACACGCTTACACAATCAAAAATAAAATCACACAAATAGAAGGAACGAGGGTTGGTAAAACAACATACACACGCGTGCGCATTCGTATACCTGATTGCGTCAACTCCAAGATGTTAGACAGGTGTTAGGTTCGAACCTAACCTTTTCGAACACCTATAGATGATATCTATCGCTCCTCTATCAACGCAGTCTTGATAGCTCAGTTGGTTAGAGCGCCTTGCTACGAAATACGGAGGTCGCCGGTTCGAATCCGCCCAAGCGCACGTTTTTTTTCAACGCTTGTGTGCACTGGCCATCTCCAGGGAAAGATTATTACATATCGTCGGGGTGTATTACATAGTGACGGATGTTGATTTGTTATCATTTTTGCAAAATTAAGGGAATTAGTACTAAATATCAAAGTCTTCAAATATGCCAAGTGTCGAGCTTGCATACTTAATTCATTAATAAGCTTAATAGATTTGGCAGTTTTGACGTGGAGGTTTTCATAACATAGAACTTTGGTGTATTACATAGTGGACGGATTTGAACCCTCTGTCATAGAAGTGTATACTTGATTTCGCCACCATTATTGACACAAGCAAAATATGTAATTAATTTTATAAATCTCGCTATTACTAGAAATAATTTTACAGGTTCAAAGGCGTGATCTCGGAAATCCACTCAGCATTCGTCATTATGTAATAAACCAAATTGAGATTTCTCGTGACGCATGTTGGTTTGTGACGATGTTCGGAAAACGCCGATTTTGTATTCCATAATGACGGATGCTGAATAACCTCTAGTATAGGGGAAACTTCACATCCGTCAGTTAGGTCATGACCTTATCGCCAATTTTGCGTAAATTTGGTGGGCGGATAGATGATAACTTTTCCAATTATTACACCCATTTTTTCAAGTAAACATTCATGAATATTAGCTAAATAATTGTCATTGTTAATTTCGTTTCTAAATAATCGGATGATCGTTTGCATCGTATATGGGGATGTTTACTAACTGACTCTTACAGTTCGCGATTTTTCAAATGCGATTTTCTCGCAAACAGAAATTCGTATTTTGTTTAACATCCATCACTATGTAAAACAACCCGACGATATCCCACCAAAAAGCGCATTGTTTGCATTTTTTCCGATTCCCGCACCCCCACCCCAACAACAAATCCTGCCGTACGGCCCTGGTCGACAAGCATGTTTATTTTCTAATTCGCGTGGCTCCAAAAGCGAAATAAAATTATTTTCTTTCGCGCATGTCCGACCCACACCCTGAAAAGGAAAACATATAATAAACACATTATACAATCCTCTGGGGAGCACCGCCTCATCTGTGACGGGCTGCGGACAAAAATCGTGCAAACGTGATATGAACCGGTTGCAATTTTACAGTTTCATAACCACATAACCTTTCCGACTCCCTTATAGCTTCAACTTTTTCCACCACACTCCATAACACATGGCTTCAACTCTCCTTTTACATCTTTTAGCTAGGCTGGGTCTGCCTCTCTTATTGAAGGAATACCTGTGTGGCAAAATTAAACCAGCCAAACAATTGATCTATAGACAAGGTTTTAAACTAGTTATCCAGAAACCGAAGTTCCAGTCAACACTGCACTAATCTGAAACAGACGGAATACAATCGGTAAAAACAAAACAAAAGCAAATATATTTATTTTATTTTTAACACATCCGAGCTCGTCAAGCAGATAGCGGTCAATGACTAACATCCTCTCAACACTCACGCCACTCGACCATTTGCATTCATATGCAAAGGCATAGGGCTCATGCTTCGAAAGAACTGGCATTAATTTTTCTATTCATTCGCTGCTCAAACCGAAAATAAATTATTTTCTTTCGCGCAGACTCATATATATGGCTCTTGGAGCGAAATAACATCTAGCTCTTAGCTGTGGAGCCCGGAAAGGGCTGCCATCAACAGTAATAACAATATTTCAGCCTGAAAACCTACTCTTCATGAAGCAATAAAAAGAAATCAACATATCCTTGGTATGACAGCTCCTGCGATACCTCAAAACCATCTCGCATACGCTAACAACTGGTCATAGCACACACAGCCTAATATCTGTCTGACACAATGAGTTACAATATGTTTACTCACTCATGCAGTAGGATAAAAAAAAAAATTGTGGCAGCAGGCTCTACTTAATTGTCAATAAATAACACGGACACTCCATCAAAGCATCCAACATTAAGCCAATAAGCTTAGTATCACATTTCCCTTCTAGTTAATGGCACACATCGAGAGACTCTTACAAAACAAAGTGAGAACCCTCTATTCTATAAAGTGCATCTATGTATACAAGCTCATGTAATACATGGCAATATCTACCTTTAGAGCAGAGATGTCACACACACAGTTTCGCAACACCCAGGGACTTCCAACACAGCAAACGCTTTCTGGTTCCTGTCCCGACTTGGTACTCGAAGCCTCAACACTACTTACGAAACTTAAGCCCGTTAATGGCTTCTGGATTTCAAAACAACGATACAAAACAACCATTTTATTGGAGCCAAATGAAGATAAAGAGAACTCATAATCAACATAAATATTATCAGAAATGCCAAAGGGGTTACAACATAAGCACAATCCAGACTGTAAACTCATAAATTGTCCTCAAACTCTTGCATGACCGACACCTTGGCAAAGCCAGATATGATTAATACACCATAGTTCAGAAAAAACCTGCAGGACTACACTCAACAAGTTACGTTAACATGCAGTGGCCTAGATTCCAAATTCCATCACTTCAAGGACGACCATAGCCCATCAGCCTGTACCAAGGGTAAACTCAAATCTCATGGGTTACAGATGCCAAATACAATCTCTACTAAATATTTAAACAACACAAAGCGACCTGTGCAACCGATAAAACAATATTCATTATGATTACCAAAATGGCCAAAATACACTATAATACATTCGAACATGAGATGGGAATATGACACACGTCAATTGTTGAAAAAACCAAGCGGATTAGGACTGCTCTATGATACAAATTCTTAAAATAATCAAGAAAAAGGACGGCTAAAAGTTTTACATAATACATAGCAATACTGCAGAAGGGATACGGGCATCCATCTTATACGAGAGGAAACCAGCGAATTAACCCCTTTAATCATTCGAAAAGGCTAAAAAAAATCAAATCATACCTGATTATCAATGACTCAACTCACTGCAATACATTGCAAAACAGCAGAGGGAAACAAGACGTAGGTCTTTTTAAATGAAACCAAAGGGAAAACACCTTCATCACGCAATATAGCTCATAATCATTTGAAACAGGAAAGCTAAGACACCGTAAATACATTGTGCAAACCTATAAAGCAATTCAGGCATTATCTATCTATTGTGAGAGGACCCAAGGCATTAACAACCTCTCTACCATACAATGCAGGCTTAAAACCATCATAATTTATATAATTATCGAATTGGCTCAACTTCAACTATAATACATGGCAGAAGAGCAGGAAAAGCACGTCTAATGCAATAGTGCTCATTAATCATTCGATACAGGACGACCAAGACGTACCGAAATAAATGGCAAAACTGAGAAGGTATCAAGGCATCTATCTACAGTGAGAGGAAACCAAGCAGATTAACACCCTCTCTATCATGCAAAGTGCTCATAAATCATGTTATAGGACGCTCAACATCCGTAAAACATGGCCAACTGCAGACGGAATTCAAGGCACCTGTCTATCTTAGATTAAGCCAGCGTAATAAAATCTCTCATCTGCAAATGAGCTCAAAAATCAAGCTTATCATGACTGCTCAAACATACCGTATACTGCAAAACTGCATAAGGATCAAGGCACCTTCTATTATGATAGGAAGCCATTCGGGTTAACCCTCATGCATAACAGCTTCTAAATCACTCATATCTGATTATCCAAAATTAGCTCAAATTTCATATAAACATGGCAAACCAGCAGATGGAAACAAGACGTCCATCTATATGACAGGAAATAAGAGGATTGAAACTCATCATGCAATAGTGCTCTCAATCATATTTGATTACCAAGAGGGTAAGACATATACCGTAATACATTGCAAACTGCAGAAAGGATTCAAGGGCATCTCTTATGGAGGAAACCGAACGGATTAACACCTCCATTATACAATACAGGGCTGCACTCATATCAGGTTATCAAAATGGCTAAAAACTTCAACTGAAATACATGGCAAAACAGCATAAAGAATTCAAGACATTCACGTATTATGAGAGGAAACAACGATTAACACCTCTGTTGTGAAAAAGTGCTCATAAATAATGATTATCAGGACGGCTCAAATATACCGTAATAGAAAGCAAAACCGCAGCAGGCATTTCACAGGTATTCATCAAATATGAGGGGGCAACCAAGCGGACTACCACCTCTCTATCATGCAATATCTGCTACAAACATAACCAGATTATCAAATGCTTAAACTTCACTGTAAAAAACAATGCCAAACGCAACTGAAATCCAAGACATTCACCCATATGAGAGGAAACCAAGCGGATTCACCTCCCTATCCACAATGGGGCAAAAAAAAAAAAAAAAAGTCTATAAACACATTCGATTTTCAAGACGGCTAAAATATTAGCTAATACATGGCCAAAACTGCAGAAGGAATCAAGCGATTCATATATCCGAGAGGAAACCAGCGTATTAACACCCCTCTATCATGCAATAACTGCAATAAAATCAAATCATTAATAATCAAGATGACTAAAAATCCACTCTAGTAGCAAAGATCAGGTAGAAATCAACACATTCGTCTATCATGAGGAAAACCAAGCGGATCAACACCTATCAGGACGGCTAACTTATTCCGTAACACATTCACTATGCACCAATGTATAAGGATTAAGACATTTACACTGTAAGCTTATGAGAGGAATCCAAACGGACAATACCTCTCTATCATGCAAATACTGCTATAAACAAATCATTCATTATCAAGAAGATGACTAAAAACTTCACTTATGCAAAACTGCGATACACGTAGAAAACAAACACATTCGTCTATCTTCAATCCCCAGCGGATCAACACCTAGCGTGCAATGTGCTCTTCTTTGGTTAAATGTTAAGATCTACCATCCAACCAACACACCACACTTCAGTCGTCAACTTACAGACCTACTTAACTTTCAACCTTTCCAGCTCTGGTTACACAAGCTACAAACAACAACCGTGAAACCCCTAAAACCCTTGCTAGTGGACTCTACTGTACACCGACTCTCAATACTGGAATAAAATCTCGTCACCTTGGACACACCCCGCACCACTAGCATCTAAATACAATACAGATGGCCAGTGATCAAAGAGAGGTCAAAAATAAAAGGTGCTAGAATATTTGTCCAAAAGAAATTTTCTTAAATTACAAGGCTGTCAACTGTGCCAACATACGTATTATCAATAAGTATCACAAACCCCATCATATTGATCAAATTTTACTAGATCAATTACACTGCAAACAGTCAAAAGGCCGTAATCCTGCCATGCAACCCGGGTAACCAACCAGCTAACAGTAGATTGAAAGATATTAAAAACACTGCGATCAATATCTCTTCCCAAACATGAATCCTCATGACAAACTATAACAATCTGTTAGGTGTCCAAACGGACTAACAACATACGGCACTGCATAGGCCCCTCCTCAAATATTACTATTAAATTGGGGAAAAGCTGAGAAACTGATCTACACCCATCCCAGAAAAATTATTATCTTACTCCAATGGTGTTTATGCATATTGTAAAATTATAAGGCAGATAGCCCAAATGCAAAAGATCCCTTATCCACTTACACAGGAAAAATCCGAGAACAATATCCAAACCAATTAATGTTTCCATAGAAACTAAATACCTACGAAATCCAGAAGAGGAAAAGTAAACCTGAGCATAAAACTGAAATTGACAACAGGAAAAGATGAAGAAATTGTTTTGACCATAAACAACTTCAACAACAAAGCACAATAGTTCAATGAAGATGTAATGCACTGAAGTGGGAAGTAGTGAACCCACAAGGAAAAATATTCCGCTTCTATTCACACTTGAATCTCAGGGGGAGTTCTGCACCAATAGCTTACCAAAATTGAAGTCAATAGACCTATAAAATCCACCTCAGAAGGCTAAGAAAAGAATGCCCGTACTCAACTAAATCAGGTGAACAACCCAACCCCGGTCGAACAATAATCAATACTCAGTCAGTAAACATATCGACATCTTCATTAAATACACAAACAAGTATAGGACGTCTATCATAGACCGAATACTTTTATTTTTAATTTTTATTTATATTTTTTTTTTTTAGGACCAAGGAATTAATGCAGCTGCCAGCACTAATACTACAAACTCAAGAATTGCAGCACCGCTCATAACATAAAAAATCACGATTGGTACCATACTGATACTGTGACATTCGACACACAATATTTACGGTTGACGACACATACTATGCAGATTTGCAATGACCTTTATTATACTTCAAAAAAGGCATCAATGGCACCTCAAATAACTCCGATTAAGTGACACCAGGCAATTACTTTGGCCAGTGACCTAATTGGCCCAGGAAGGGTAAATGTGATATACCCTCTGGTCCACTGAACTATACCACGGGTTCCACGAACCCTATACCACGTTTCCACTGAACGATACCAACGGTTCCACTAAACTATACCCGGTTCCACTACACCTATACCAACGGTTCCACTGAACCTATACCATGGTTCCACTGAACCCTCTACCTCGGTACCCAACTACAAATACCAAATCCTAGGTTATGATCACATATACCAATTTTCTGGGATACAACTGCCATGACCCATATAACTAACAACCCCCAATGCCATAGTTTAGCACGCATCGGCCTATGCCTGACAGATACCAATTTCACTGTACTCACTGTGATGGCCGGGTATAAGGACGCTCGTAGAAAACGAACCCCGGAACACTTTTGGACGTTCCTCAAAGCCTGATATGGTGTATTATCAAATACAAATTTTTAATTCTACTCTCACCTCAAAATAATCAAGCAAACACCTTAATATCATCCAAGCCATCCGAGTCCAGACCTAAACCGTAATATCCATCCCGAGAAGAAACAAGCTACGTTTGAATCAGTAATAAAAGAGCACTATTTTCACACAGTCCGAGCTCGTCAAGCAGATAGCAGTCATACTAACATCACTCTCACACTCACGAGCCACGCGACATTTTTGCATTCATAGGCAAATGCTATGGCTCAATGCTTCGAAAGAAAATGGCATTTCAGAAGCTAACATCTGCTGTACTGTGTAGTGTATGTTTTTGGGGTATTATCAACTACAATTGGTCTAACTCTACTACACGCCATCGGCCTAAATGCCTGATATAATACCATTTCACTGTAAGCACTTGTGATGGCAGGGGTAGAAGGAACGCTCGTAGAAAACTAACCCCGGAACACTTTTTGACGTTCCATCAATCTGATTGGGGTATTATCAAATACAAATTTTTATTCTACTCTCACCTCAAAATTAATCAAAAGCAAACACCTTAATATCATCCAAGCCATCCGAGTCCAGACATAAAAAGCCAGTTAATCCAACCCGAGAAGAAACAAGCTACGTTTGAAATCATTCAATAAGATAAGCACGATTTTAACACATCCGAGCTCGCAAGCAGATAGCAGTCAATGACTAACAATCACTCTCAACCCCACGCCACGCGACATTTGCATTCATATGCAATGCATATGTCTCAATGCTTCGAAAGAAATGCATGTTCACAGCTAACATACTGCTGTACTGTGTCATTGGATTGGTTTCTCACAGTAATGGCCCCTTTTCACAGTAATGCAAACTGTTTCCTTTTGACATTTGACTACAATTGTAAAAATAGAAGGACTGGAAGATAATCGTTTGTTTTTATTTCGATCCTTATAAGAATTTACACAAGGCCCGTACGCATGAGGGTGCGAGGGTGCCGCCCCCCCCCCAAATTCCACAAAAGGCAAACAGGTCCACTTTTTTTAATTTTTGAAAATTTTGATAAAAGGTCCAAAATTAAAGAGAATTTTTGAACAAGGAAGTCCACTTTTCGGTGATAAACTGTTTCAAAAAGGCCAAAAAAACGACCATTTCAAAGGGGGGTATTTCATGTAATTCCCTTTTTTCAAAGATCGCACCCCCCCCCCCCCCCCCAAATAAATCCGGCGCATACGGCCCTGGAGGTACATACACTATTTATTAAACCAAATTCCTTCTCTCTGTTTCTGGACACAAGCGTGCCTGGTAAAAGTGTTTCAAACCATTTTTTCAGAATTTTCATATTTGGTGGAAGTAACAAGATTAAAATTCATTCCCAGAAATCCAAAACTAAAATCATATCTTCAAACCCTAAACCAACACAGACATTTCACCAAATATGAGATATATTCTATTTGCTGTCAAATAGTACTCTTAGACTAGAAGAAATTCTGATACATTTATGTAAAAAATACCATAAAACATGTATGAGCCACTATGCTGCTATGGGGAAATAACTCCTTGTTAGATCACCGGACACAGTCATCTTCGTAGCTATTATTTCAATTCCATCAACCTTTTAAGATGATCATCCTTTTATATTTCTGTGGGGGGGGGATGAATTGCGTAATGCAGAAATCATCATATAAGTTGCTAGTGTCACACCTTGTGGTTTTGGATGCCCGGAGGTTCTTCGGATTTCACACCAGACTTTGGCAGGTTTTGCCGCAGTCAGTCGTTGATTGTTTGACAGTTTCTTGTTATTTCTCTTTATCTAATGCCCTCTTCTTCTTCTTGCGTATGAGGCAGCAGCTAAATATGTTGTAGTACGTGGATAGGAGCCAGCTCACCTGGTGATTGGTGGGGGGGTTTAAGAAGTCTATGTCACCGGTTGGACGAACGTAAGGCACTCATTGAGAATTGTGATCCGCAGTCTGTGATGGAGAACCACATTTGTAGTCTGGAGAATGGTCGCAGCCCCCATCGGTGCATATTGCTGTTGAACGGGAAAACGACCTCCTCTCCTGTGCGAATCCGGTTAATGTAGTCTTGTTTTAAGACCTCCGTATGGTCCCCCTTTCCGAGTTACATCCCCCGTATAATAAATCATTGGTGTTGACCCCCCCCCCCCACCACCACCACCACCCCGCACCATGCCTTATCTTAGCTCATGCAAACTTTTACACATGGGAAATAATAAAAATTTCACACAGAAATCTACCCCCTGGTCCTTTAGCACGGCGGCCATGCAAAATCTCCCCCCCGCCACACACCACCCACCCACTCAGGACCTCAGACCGGTGCCCATACAAACCGTAAATAAAATCTATTTCATACCATATTATGTGCACCACACCACACAAGAATCTCCTCCCATAATATAAATTGCAATAACTTCCACGAATCGCTCACAGCGAGGCGAGCCGAGCGTCTTTGTTCATTCTTTTTCATTACAATTTGATGGCCTACCCACTTACGTAACGGCCCAGTACATATGAAACACAATAGCTCGTACTCATTGGGCAACAACGTCGCCCGTACATGTCAGTAAGGAAGAGAGCGTCATTAAATTGGCCACATATTTGTTATTCTTTGCATTTTTTGCAGCAGGTGGCTTGTTGTCCAACAGATGTCTTATTCATCACCAGTTTGTGCGTGTGGTTATCTCTCCGAAAAGTCCCAGCGTGAATGCAAGGTGCACCATAAGATGGTAGAGAGTCTGCTTGGGTGGCTTGTAGACAATTGGGTGACATGGACACCTGCCATTTGATGTCGTTGCCCATTCCAGGCCTCAGTGGAGCCTGCAGGTGAGGTTGCAAGTTGTTTCCATTGGGCTGAGTTACTAGGCAAGGTGGCAATCCCATTGGTAGCGCTCTCGTGTGTTAACAGCGAGAGTGTGAGCCGCAAATGTTCAAATGGAAACTGTTGTTGCGTGTTCGGTCTTGAGGAAGAATCGCATTGAACTTATGCGTTTGGTGTAGGTGTTTTGAGGATGTTGATCTTTGCCATAGTTGAGGGACCTTCCACGTTCAGTTTTAACACTGAGATTTGCATCTGACCTTGAGCATCCGTATGCTGCCCTAATAAAGGCCATTTTCCATACCTAGCCTGCAGGAGTTGTGTTCTCTGACGGGCAGGTGCTAAAAAGGTACATGTGTAGAGGATAAAAACACAAGAAGTACGAACGAGTGTGAGTATAAAGAGCACAGGCGAGGTGTGTGAATTGGTAAGAAACGAAGGAAGACACACAGCAATTGTCTGCATTAGCCGTCGAGTTAGATAGTCAAGTGGGTCGGCAACTGATGACAAATAAGTCAGGGATTGTCCGAGTGGCTCCCTCACGGGATGTTGGATAATCTGTGAAGAGGGGGGAACCGGGGGGGGGGTCTCATATTATTTTAGATAACGCAGTCAAAACACAACTGGATAAATATCGAGACAATGAACACCATACACATTGCGTGTGATGGGATTGGTATGGATGTATGTGATCTGTCCATTAGTTTTAGGGCTGCCGTAATTTAGATACGTGTTTATTTTATATTAGATCTTAATATCCCACACTCATGCTAATTTTTATTAACCCTTAAACCCTCAAACACCAATATAACTCAATGAGCTGAGTGGGGAAAATGCACTTAATCCAAATAGATTGCAAACGTCAATCGCACCAACACTCATCTGGGCACGAAATCGCTGGCCGAGCCAGCGACCCTCCCTTGTGGCTTGCCATGCCTGGTCATATGAAATGGTGGCGCCGGACCCCGGGTTCGAATCCCGTGCGGGCCTCTTCAGTTTCTTTCTTTAGTTTCTATCCCTTATAAAACCCCCTTTCCTTCCTCTCTGGAGATAGGCTAGAAACCAAAGGCAGTTAGGGTTAACACTTAAAATGTGTGAAACGTGTGGATTCTGATGCCATTGAATTCTGGGGTTTTTTGTTTTCTTGCATTTACACCACGATCTGTGGGCTACTGAATAAACACCCAAAGTGATCATTATACAAAAAAAAAAAAGAAAAAAAAGAAGGAATTTTGTAATTATAATAAATCGAAGATCTCCGATATAATTCAACAGCTTCTGGAAACGTACACACACACACTGGACATAAGTATTGCAACATTCAGAAAACGAAATTCATATCACCAATTGATTTCAACTATAACCAGGTGATTCTGACCACCTCATACGTATTAAATTCCCAAAGTTGTGTTTTTCAAACAGATGTTATTCCCCCAGATCCAGAGAGTGAAAAAAAGTTTGATTCGATTGTCCGTCCCTAAATGCGGATAAAGGACAGCAAACGATAACTTGGCGATGCACTCCAGAAGGAATACGGACAACATACACAAACGATATGGCTTCAAAAAGCCACTAATGGATTGTACGGGTTTCATAGGGTTTACCTTAAAAATTTTTACTGGAGAAAATCATGGTGGTTGTGTGGACCGGAAACGAGATAAAGTCATTGAAAATGTGTTCTTTGAAATATTCGATAAATCCGAGACACCTGAAATGCATTCTAAAGAATAACTAACCTCACGGGTTTCACTTAAATCATGTGTACATTACGCGTTCACATTAAACAGACCAAACAGCAATGTCAACGTGCCCATTTAAAAGTTGTTTTTCAGGGTATCCCGTGGCCTCTTCTTGCCATTAAATTATCCTCGAGTCCGAACGGTGGTAAAGTGCTCCAATCTTTTATTGACATTATCCGTCATTACCGGTCCATACCACCACACCAATTTTCGCCCTACACATTTAGAGTAGACCCTGACAAACGCGTAAAGTTCATTTTAGCGACTATTCGGAGGCCATTTTGCCGTTGCCTCTGCCTGTAATTTTCCTTCTGGATAAACATCGCAAGTTATCATTAGCCGCTTCTTTAACCCGCCATATTAAAGGGATAAAAAGAAAAGTCAATTAAACGTTTGTCGCACCACTTGATTCTGGGAAACTCATCTGTTTTTAAAAAACCCCACTTTGACAATAATTACGTAATGTGTAGTCAAGACTCCTGATTACAATTTAAAATCAATTGTGAAATATAAGTGCTTTTTCTGCATGTTGCAATACGTATGGCCCAGTGTGTTTAATTTCCAATATGAAATACCGAGAAATTGCGTCAGAACCATTTCGTGAGGTGACACTATTTCATCATGGACTGGTCATAATTTGGCGTTTCCAGCTCCGCCATTTAAATTGAAAAAATTGGAGGCACTCTCCAAAAATGTGGCTGTTATTGCTCATATGTGGCTAAATTTCATTGTTACATGCATGTATCCTTCTTTATTACGTTTGTTTTTTTATTTGGATGTTTGCCCGAATTTTAACACTAGGTTATTATAGATCTCGAAACATTTACACAAAATGGAAGGCACTTTTAATATATGGATTTTTTTTTTTTTAATTTTTTAGGTTTTTTCTTTTTTTAAATATTGAATTATTAATATGATTAAATGAGAAATCAATATCCAATTAGGTGCGTTCATTTTCCCGTAATTTGTAAATTAATTGTCCTAAATAATGCAGGATGACAAAATAATCCAATACACAAACAAATGCATGACCCAGTGACATTTAATTACATTAAATTATGGGGAAAATATGTAGTTGAACTTAGCCAAAATAAATGCGTTAGATAGTTTATAAATAATATTTGTGTTAAATATAACCTCTTTCAATTTTTCACATAATAAAATATAGGAGATAATGCATTGTTTGCGATTCTGTAGATTACAATCTACACAATTGACTCATTACATATCTTATTTTATTAAATGGAACCATTTTTAATCATATTCAGACCCCATGCACCCGTAATTATCAAATAAGAAGTTATCGAATTGATGGCAAGGAGGAGTTCCATGATATTCTTTACTGCCAAAGAGTAGAAATTATTCAATATTGAGATCTTCATATTTTGGCCTAATAATTGCCTAGAGGGCGAGGTGGCAAGGCGCTGAACCGTCGGCAGAGTATATGATCGACCGAGCAGCCCTGGTTTGAGCCCCGCGAGAGTCGGGTGTCTTGGTCATACTCAAATAGTTCCTATAAGGTTAGAAATTGCATAATTGCGCAGCAGTGTGATTATGGAATTTCTCCTCGCTCCCACCCATTGCGTAAAATGTGCAGGTATATGCAATGGGTGTCCGGCGCCTCATGGTTCGGAGAGTCATGTAAAGCTGTTGGTCCCGTGTATCAGGGGAGTAATTCCTGAACACGTAAAAAGTTGCAGGCCTTATCGAAAAGAGTAGGGGACCATCCCGGGTCTGTGACCTGCACACATTACTCTAGGTACCAGGGTCCCTTCCAACCCGCACTATGCCAGCGTGGAAGGGTAGGTCGAAATCCAGCATGGAAACATGTTGAGGCTTTCGTCCAACAGTGGACGGACATAGGCTAATGATGATGATGATGAATTGCCTGTGTTCTCAGTCTGACTACTTGGAGGTAGCTTTACTTAAACAATTACTGAACTAGTACAATTAAATATTAATGGGCTGATTGCTATTAGTCTAGGGCCTAGAACCTCATATTTTATCAGAAGTAATCGAAATTTGGACGTCTAAAAATTAATATTTATCTAATTTTACACTAATTTTCTGGTTAAAAGGAATTTCTTTCAGAAGTTTTGAGTGAAATGTGAACAATTTTGGTAATAAATTTATTTCACACAGAATTTGACGGGCCTCATGTTTGAGCTCTCTCTTTGAAACATTCAAAGATCAGCATGGAACTTCAACTCATATAGTTTGGGTCAAGGTGTATGAAATAAAAATAATTTCCTAATATAAAAATTGGTCATCTTCCTTTAAAGCCACAATCAGTCATTTTTTTTCCAAATTCAAAATGCTCATTTTTTTGGTCTGAATTGCTAATGCTAGGCCATATCAGCACCTTATATTACTCTTTGTGAAAACAGACATTGAAGCATTTTAAAGTGGTCTTGACGATGCCATTTACGACTGTTTTGTTGGCTAATAAAAGTCGGAACCCGACTGTCACGGTGGATAGGACTCCAATAGAAATATTTGTATTTAAGAATTGGGAATATTTTTTTTATTTTGTATTATAAGTGATACAATGATTTGTCTAGTCAAGGTTCTTGGTATAAGTCTAATGAGTTCGGCAAAGCGGGTTGCTCTGCTATGTTAGAGACCAAAGAGGCTTTTTATAGAGAGAGAGGCAAAGCGTTACGGAATCTTTAGAAATTCACCCTCTCGCATTGTTTTTCCGACCACAAAGAAAACCTAGAGCGTACCAACCTAATAGTAAGCAATGGCTGCCTCCGCCTTCTTCACATACTGTGGGTGCCGCTTTGCTATACACTTATCGGTAGTGATACAAATTAATGTATGTGTTAGAGGTGGCAAGGTGTAAAAATAGTGTACCTGGAGCATTGTGCTCAGATACTCTTTTTCTCATAATGCAATGCGCGATTAGGTGAAAAGATGTATCATTGAGGCGGTTTATTTAAAGCAAGACGACTGATGTGTCATTTCAGTCGTTGTGTGGCCATGGTGGTAGGACAAAATTTAACCACCCAATAGCACCCAAACATTCCAACAACTGCTATTTTGGCGGATTGTTTGTATCGAATTGACATTATGTGTGATCTACAAGCACCCCAACTGATAATTATTACGTGCAATATTTCAAAATTGTCAGCGCCCAGCACGCGACGACTGTTTTGAATGCGTTCACCCCCTGTTAGAGACCGCCGGAGCGCGCTTGGAGTAAACAACTCTATTATAAAGTCAGCTGGGATTCTATGGAAGCAAAAAGCACACTGTGCATAATCGCTGGCGCCGTATTATGAAATGAATTCACTTGTGATTGGGATGCTGGCCGAAATAATATCAACTTGTCCTTGTCTAGGGACAAACATTGTAGTGCATGGTATACTCTAGGGGAGTGGCACCTTTATATAATTTCGTGTGTTGTCCGGAAAGCAAGTTTCTGAATAATGAATGAAAGGCATTGCCGTGGACACAACACCGTAGTTCTGGGGATGTTACCTGGACGCGTCGACACCAATCCAACTGCACGAAGTCATTTTCTTTAATGGATCCTAGTAAGTTTATTTTTTGTGTATTAAGAATGGTTAAGATTATGATTTGAGAGGCAGGAATGTTTGGAGTGTTTTTACCTGGTAAAGAAATAAAGAAATTTTCAATTACAAAGTTATCAAAGCAAGTGGAGAAAATTTAGATTAATTTTAATGAGGTATTTGTTAAAAATAACCAGAATTCATATAATTCAATTTTTCTCGAACAATGAGTCACGTGCTTATGTTAGTATACCTTTGGCGGGAATATTTTGGAAATATTTGATATTTTTGGAATGAAAGAATATGCCGTAAGATTATTATTTTTTGGAAGAAATTGAAGGATATGGATGGATGTTATTTGGTAAAAGGAGCTTATATTTGATGAAATATAGGATACTCCAATGAAATTTCATGAAAATGCTTGGCGGAATATGGAATTCGTTTTTGTTTTGAAAAGACTCCTAAACCATTCAAATCAAGTGAGACTTAGTAAATGTATTTCAGGATTGAATAGTAGGGTCCAAAAAAGAGAGATTTAAAGTTTAGTGAGAAATTCTATAGTTCTAACATTTCTATTACTCGAATTGGGCCAATTTAATCATGAGCAGAAATTCAAGTTAAGAGATAATGTTAATTAATTATATTTTATTCAGGCAATTATGGATAATCTGCTACATTTAATATGGCACACTTTAATGAGACAGGAAATTCATACCAAAACTTATGAAATTAACCAGAACTTTGTGCAAAAACTGATATACAGGAGATTAGTAGAAGCTGTATTGCTCTTTTCTTTCCTAGGTCCACCGTTGGTTGGTTTAATCTTATTTCGCACCTATTGTTAGGATTGGATTCTGGTTTCCTGATTTTGCTGTTGTATTGTAATTTTTTTTTCTTCGATAATTTTAAGCGGGGATTATGTATCAACACTACTGGACCTTTCTCTATCAAATCATTGGTTCTCGAGAATCGGGTAAAGCTACCTTGAACTCAACAAATTGTGCGCACATTTTGGGTAAATTACATTTCACTTCGTGATTACTATGGTCATCACTTCAGGTATGTTTTACATCATTCCATGGGACATTTGCAATATACGCACAGTGAATTCACGTCATCAATGACATTGACCGATTTAAGTGTAATAACCCGGGGTATATTTATTTGTATCAAAATTCGGTATTATGAATTGAAATACAGAACATGTCAAGAACTTTCTTTTTTTAATTATTTTTGTATATAAATAAACAATGCAGAAATGCCATTCCTTGACAAATACGCAGTGTTACGCTGAGCCACTTACAGGGTTTTACTACAACCATTTGCCAATACAACAATGCAAAAAAATTGACTTATTGACAAAATGGGGGCGCGATTTCCCGATTTGTTTACATTTGAAAGAAACGTGATAGTTGGCTTTAATTGACACCCATGATGGTCTTCTTTGTGTTCATCCAGAAGAAAAACATATTATGGTATCTTTAAGTATTGTTGATGTAACCTTCACATATGATTCATTTTGTTCGAGAATATAAATTATATATTCCATAATCATTGTCATCTTTTCAAGGCTTTTTAAATGTGTGATGTTATTGCCTTAGGTCTAATGTCAATTAAACTTGTGATAGCATTTTGTGTAGGGTGGTGCAAGGGTGTCAAGGCCCCTTATAGAGATAAAACCGTATTAATAAAATATGGTCACTGGCCAATTGTGCTATATTTTTTTAAACTACCACATGCTTGGTTTAGGAAAGAAAAGTGTCATTTAAATCGTGTAAAGATTTTTGTTGAAGAAATATTTCTGATTTAGAACTGGAGCGAGGATATGAAGTGAAAGACGTAAATTGTCGGTCTATATGTGGGACACTTTTCAGTCTGAATGTCAAAATTGACTACCCGGTTTCACTGGATCAATATTGGTTACTCAAAGTACAAAGGTGGGAGGGGGTGCGTTTGCAGAAGTATGAATAAGGGAACACAAATATACTATATATATATATATAGTAAAAATATATATATATATATATATATAGATATATAGATTATATATATATATATATATATATATATATAACTATATAATATATATCATCTATATATTATTAGTAGCCAAGATGCGCGAACGGAACATGTTGGAAATTGGAAGGAGGATCGTCAAGAGATACAACGCTGCAGGTAAATTGTATAATATTGGAACGAAGTACAGCTTAACTACTTCGCCCAGATTCGCCTCTGTACACCAATTTTTTCACTGCCTTGAGGAAAGCTCTGGTTTGATGTACAGAGCGAAAGCTTTGCGAAGTAGTTAAGCTGTACTTCGTTCATATATATATAAATATATATATGTAATATATAAGTTTCCTTAAAACCAAAAACCAAATCTCACACATTTACCTTACATGACAAATCGAGGGCAAGTGTTACAATTTATTATGACCAAGATGTAATGCTTTCAAGACATTTAGCTGATGTGTAGTTTCTGAAAACCTCCAAAAATGCCGTACAAGTGTCACAATGTTTACTGCAAAAAGGTCCCATCTGCAACAGCTGCCATTTTGAAGTGTGTGGTTTATTAAGTGTTGGGCTGCCAATATAACACCTGGCAGCTCTTGCAGATGGACCTTGTTGCGCCTAAAACCCGCAATTTTATAAAGTATTAGCCACTTGGAACAATTACAGTCACCTTTCCCGCCCTTGTTCTCATGTTCACAGTGAAGGTCTTTGCTGAGTTTTTCGTTTTCCCCATGAACATTAATTGTTCTTTCCCACCTTAGTTGATGTGCTAACTGCTCAGACACTCCACCATGAAATCTGGAAAAAGTATTGATGCGCACAAGCTCGAAATGGGGGGTTACATTCCAGAATTTGAGTAGACCATGTGTCCAATGTGTGAAAAAACCCTGTCCCATAGTTTCACGAATGGCTCACGGGATTCCATCTTCATTACAGCCCACTCATGTGAGAGATGGTGTTGTACTCGAGATATTGTTGTGGTATTTTCCCCATGCCTTGTGTATGATCACATTGCGTTTTTGTAGACGAGATGACTTTTGGGGTTTTAATTTCACAAAAGCACTGGTAACAGCAAAAACAACCTTGGCTTAGAGTAGTTTTGCATCTGTAAATAGAAAGATGGCAACCATAGTTCAAATAGACATGCTTGTATTGGCCACACTCGATAATGGTATTGTCCCAATCTGAAAAAGCATTGATTTAAAACAATAAGAAATCCTTCAACTATGTGTTCTGTTTGTCTCCTCTCTCTCGCGCGCCTCTCTCACTCTCTCTCTCTTGTAGAAATTATGTTGGTTATAGCAAAAATTGCTTTTGTTTTATTGGAAAATCAAGGCGGAACGAACATCAACGCTAGTTAAAATTTGATGTGTGTCATATTTGAAATGGAAAATGTCAGGTGATTTATTTGGTTGCTGAGCTAATTGAGATAACATGAAATGCCAAAACTTGCTTATTAAAGTCCAGTAATTGGTTCCAATTTATGGAATCCCCAATATTCATCCTTTTGACCGTGTGTTGTAAGTGCCATAACCTCATAAAACGTGCTTTCTTGGAGTCTCTGATCATGCATGTTATAATGCAGAAGTGACACTTTCTATGTCTATTTTCATCAAATAGCTGTTATATTATAATGAAATCCTATGAAAAAATTACCTTGTGCTTGCGGAATATGGGAGATGCAAACTCGCCTCCCAGCACAATATCTGCCTGATTACATCAATCACATATGGCATCTATACAGGCCACCAGGCGCGGACCAGGGATGGGGCGGAGGGGGCGCGCGCCCCCGGTAATTCATGCAAAATCTTTGTACAAAATCAGCCCATTTTGGAAGCTTTTGGGACAAGTTTCAGCCTTTAGCCCCCCGGTAATTTTGACGTTTTCAAATCATGGATCGCCATACAGCTATAATTTGCAGTGAAACCATACTCTCAGACACTTTGCAGAAAAATAGGGTTGTTCCAGTTGCAGCGATTGATTTGAGTTACCTTTATTATGATTTGCTTCCAGTATGGGGGTGTGTAGCAGTCAAAATATATTTCATGGCATAACACTTTTCCATCTTCACTTGCCCAGTGCTTTGGACAAGTTGGTAAATGATGACGGTGTGTCTTCTGGCGATGTCAGTCCAGGGACTTGACAAGCTGCTGCTGTCACAAGTCCTTGGGTAGCAAATTCTAGTAAATCAAACATGGTTCAAATGCTTTTTTCACTGTCTCGTTGACTTTCCGAAAGTTGAAAGAATTCTGTGCGAACAAAGTTCCACAGTCACTGGATTGCTTATCATGTGCTGCGAAAGATACCAGGTACAGAAACATATGTATGCTATGGTCAATTGAAGTTAGTTAAATCACTTAAAACTGATATTCGTAGTTTTGGTGGGATCATAGCTGCTCTGTTCTGTTATGTCGACAAAGTTCCACAGTCACTGGCTTGCTTATAGTGTTTTCGAAAGATATCCTGTACAGAAGAAACAATAGGTATGATATTGGTAAATTGAAGGTAATCACTTAAAAACGAGGTCGTTTTAGTTTTGGTGGGATCATAGCTGCTCTGTTCTGTTATGTCGAAACAAAAGTTCCACAGTCACGGGATTGCTTATATAGTGTGTTCGAAAAGGATATCCTGTACAGAACCATATTGTATGATATTGGTCCCAAATGGAAAAAAAAAAACGTTATTCACTTAAAACGATATTCGTCGTTTTGGTGGGATTTCATAGTGCTCTGTCGTGTTATGTCGAAACAAAGTTCCCACAGGCACGGATTTGCTATAGGTTTCGACGATATCGGTACAGAAACATATGTATGATATGGTCAAATGAAGTTATTCACTTAAAACGATATTTAGTTTTGGTTGGGACCATAGCTTGCTATGTTTTGCTCTAGTTTAAAAAGGACCAAAAATAAACCTACTGCTGTTATGCTGAAAATGCAGTTGATTGTAACACGGTTTTAATTTGATGATTATTTTGGTGTATTTCGTCCTTGTTGCTCCCTATTTCATTTTTTAATATCTAATAAATTCAATTTACAGATATGAAATATTTTGTAATGGTGTGTGTGGGTTTTTTTTTTTTTTTTTTTTTTTTTTTTTTTTTTTTTTTTAAAAAAAGTGGGGGGGGGAGGAGTTGTAATTGATGCGTTTATAGTCCTTTGTTTTACTTTTAGTATTTGGTATACAAGTCAATAAACAATTCATTATACCCAAAAACAAGCAATGGTGTGCCCAGTGGCATAACAGGGGGGGGTTGTTCAGGGGCGACTTAGTTCCCCCGACGACTTTGGCCGGGAAAAAAAAAATTGCAAAAATCATGCAAATCAGCTGTTTTTTAGCCCTCTAACCAGAGGAAAAAATTGGCCTTTTGACCCCCCCTGAGAGGGAAAATTTCCCAAGACAGGGGAAATTTGCCCCCTCAGAGCGGGCCAGGCCCGTTTACGCCACTGGTGTTGCCTTCAATTCGATATGCAGCCACGATTTAGGGGCTTAGTACCGATTCGTTATTCGTTTGAGGGCGACATTGCGTTTTTAAATTGTGTGTTAATAAAACACGCATATCCCACCCTAAATGTGCTATAACGTGCAATTGCATATGGTGATTTTCGTTTTTACATAGGTAAATGGAAACACCAAATTTGACTTTTTAAACAATTGATGGTGCTTTTCCAAAAAAAGGAATCGTGATTTATAGCTATTATCCCTTTAAGATTTGGAGGGTATTGGAATGAGAAATAAATGACATTAGTTCAGAAAGCTCAGAGTATACTATTGGTTTGCTTGGGTAGTGCAACTTGGTGGTGGCAGAATTTGGTATTACTATAATTGATGTCTTATACTGAGGGGTTAGCCCCCCTCCTACTTTGCTTTCCATTCTTGAATAATCCCTTCAAGGTTCATTGATTGAGGTACTTGCCCTAAAGTCAGAACATGTGTAATATAAATGTTTAGTAGAGAACTTTGCCAGTCTTGGTATAATTACGTTGAAGATGGGGATTTAGCAGATGACTTGAAATCTCCAACAGATGCCAGATCACTCAAAAAATTTATACCTGTGCTAGAATACCAGGTTTAGTCGAGACAGGCAAACTAACACTGTATTTATTGTTTTATTTAGTCTAGGATAAATAGTGACTGAACTTGGTAAGAAAATGTAAATTATATGAATTAGGCTGGGATTATATTAATTGATAATTGGTTTTTTATTACTAAAGAAAACATCTTTGGCTCTTTTTTTTGACGCAAGTTGAATTTCCAAAAATGCTTGCAATGCTTTGAATTCTTGTTCAAATGTTCTGAAGACAATCCACCCAAAGACATATGATCAGGAACATTAACATTCTGTAATCAGATATTTTGTACATAGGGAGTACTTTCAATTTTTCATTACCCTGTCTGAAAAAAGTCGGTAATTGCAACAAGCAGATCCTTCTGTTGTTTCTAGTACATGTGTGTGTTCATTCGGAAAGATGAGTGCTGATGGACGGTATTAGCGAGCCTGTGACGTATATCGTGGAAAAAGTTTGGTGCTCTTAAGAGTCCATACAGATTGTGTGTAAAAAAACTACCGCCAGAATGTTTAATTTTCTCAATGGGTTCTATAGTTTTGGGGATGTTCTCATAAGAAAAACATCATTTCTGACCCTCTGATGCAAAAACACATTCTTTTGTTTTTCAAGAGATATTTGAGATTAACTTTTCATGTACACCCACATTCTCTATGGGGATTGATAATTGTTGTCTTGAGGCAGTACCAGTTTTGATAACATCTCTTGGACAGAGATACATCCTTCGAAATACTTTCCGCACTTGGTTAAGTGGACTTAAAAGGTGAACTTTCATGTCGAACCGTAACATATCTTGGTATATGCGGATATTGTTGTATGCCGGTAATACATACGCTCTGTGTTACCATTATTTGTGCATATTACTGAGCTCATTTTCATATTTTTGCTGATTGCCCTCCCTCATTACTAAAAAGGTGAACTTTACAGATCCTAATTGGCCAAATTTGACAAAACTTGGTATGTGGGTGATGGTGCATGCCAGGGCTAGAATGTCGCGAGAACGATTCTCGAAAAGATTTTCGTAAATGATTTGCGTGAAAACAACGTTGATTCGCGCAACAAAAACTTAAACTTAAAGCAATATTAGCACAGTTTTTTTGAAGGGCGCCCCCAATTTTCAAAAATTGGAGATTTTTACAACGGTTGACATGGTAACTGGCTAGTAAACTATTAACTGTGGAATGGTTTAAGCTCGAAAATGTCTGTGTCACAAACGAAAGGAAATTTTGTACTAGAATAAGTATTATCGGGGATCCCTGGAATAATTCAACGGCTGCTGGAGGAAACGGCCTTCCATGTGAATAATAGCCGGGAAGGGATGGGGGAAATAGCGCCACATTTGTACGTGCTCGCTCATCTATTAGTTGTTTCATAGTGCGGGCCAAGCAAGTGAAGTTAGAGGGTATTTTCGCGAGGTGGCACTATTTCATCATGGACGGACAATAACGGAAGAGCTGGAAAGGCTACGTTTAAGTCCAATCTGGGATCCCAATTCTAATTACAAATATCGCTTATTTTGGTAATAAATACCGCATGTTTTAGCATTCTCGTTCGCCGGTATAGTGTCTAGACAATTAACAACGTAAGTGTTGACAAAAATTGATCAAATTGGAAAATTGGGGCGCTCTTTCAAAAAAGTGCCAAATTGCTTGAACACAGTAGTGATTAGATGATCCTGCAAAATTCTCGCAACTCTGTGTTGTTAATAAATGGGGTATACCACACAAATTTTGGAGACATTTTTGTTCATATTAAATCAAAAGAAGAATTTTCTGGGCCTAAAATTACTTTGTAATGGAGGAAAAACAAATAAGAACTTCTGATATTAAAATATCCATTTTGATGGAGAGTAAAGTGCGGGACGAGGTTGTCGATCAGGTCAACCAACTTTACAAACCCCCCTTACATATTGACACATAGTCGTCAGTGTTTCCAGAGTTTGTGTGTTTGGAATTTGTTCAGATTGGCGCCTATTGTAGGAAGAAAGTGGAATCGTGGGTACGTGTGTTGGATGAAAGTTGATAATTATTTTCATGTTACAGTAACCTCATAATTAAGAGGACGTCTGTGCCAATCGAATCCCGGGATGGAAACAGTCCAGTTTGTTCCATGGATTTTTGAGTTTTAAAATGGCCTCTTTCGCTATCACTACCCTTACAGGTGGAATAGTCCATCCAAAAAAGTAAAATTGTATCAGGATTTCAATATCTGGAGATGTGGGAATGTAATCCTTCAGGTCATCAAGGAATTTCACGAATGTCATGTTTGTTCTCATCATATTGGTACAATCCAATTGGAACCTCTAACATACAATGAAGGATTTTTGAGGCTCATTAGTGAATTGTTTCTCAAAAATGCTTCGATCTTGACCAAATTAAGGTCAAAATTGTCCGTAAGATAGTCACCTGAAATGTTCATTTCCAGATTATGATTTTGCAATTTTGGTTATTTTTAGGAAACAGACAAGTTGTGCCTAATACAGTGGTTTTAGTGGAGGGATACGTTCGTAAAGCCGAATACATAAAAAATTATAGCCCTTTTTGAAGTATACGACGCGTTTTGAAGCTCTCAAATAGTAATTAAGTATACACGTGTATAAGTGAAAAATACGGTGCAGTCGTCTTTGTATGTAAATCACCTCTAATCGGCTTGTCTTCAGCTTGTTGTTTTTAATATACTCTATATATATATAAGATATATCTAATTTACCCAGGGGGTACCAGCTCTAGCTGATCTGATGTAGACAATAATTGTCTTAGCTCTACTATATTATCGAGCACTCGTTCTGATGCAGATAACTCGGATTTAATAATTATATATATAGATATACAGATACACTTTAAAAACTGGATTCCATGTTTTGTTCATATGATTTTAAAATGAAATTTCTCTTTTTAGTTCTCTCACTCTTTTTCTTAAATTTGTTCTGTTTCTCATGTGTTCTTAAATTAACAGAGACACTTTTCATTACAGAGAGTGAATATTGCAACGAGACAAAAGCACTCTCACTTTACACTGACCGTCACAAAACAGGTAAGCTTCTTGGTTGTTGAAGGGATGTGGTCTGTCCCTGGTTCTTTGTCAGAAGAAAGAAAATTTCTCAAGCACCCGTTCTCCGCACAACAGCTGACTTTGGCAAGCGATGTCATGACATCAATTTTACACTTAACCAAACTTGTCTATACAAAATATACCCACTAAGTCACTCTTGTACCAGTTACCGTGCAACCCTTACAGCATTACACTACGTCACTGAACCAATTGGATTCCCATACCCAGTGCATTGTCACAAAAACAGGAACCCGAATTACACGTCCATCTTTGAAAAACTAGACAACATTTCTCTAAGGGCTGACTGTTTCTGCTTGTGTTGAGATGTTACCATGTGGTTTTCAATTATCAAATCTCCATTTTTGATTTACGCTCCGAATTGTTCCAGGACTTAGTATACAATTGTTAGCAGAGATGGAATGGTAGCAAAAAAGATAAGCACTATTTTACACGGTCTACGTTTATCTGACAATTCATCCATAACCGATCGTTACGGATGAGGCGTCTCTGATGTTTGAAGGGTAATAAAATACCCCCATTTTCGAAGGGAGTGTAAATTTAACATATTAAGGAATATCAAACAAAACGCCCAAAACATAATTTGTTAAAAATATTAGAAAGTAAAAAAGTAAATGACCATAATATAAACCTACCTGTCTGGTGACTGATGTTTGACGTTAAGCAAAACTACCGCACGCGTTAATAAATTGGATTTTCATGCTTCGTTTTTTTTTTTTTAAAGAAAAAAACTCTCTTTTGGGTTTTCCTTTTTTTATTGCAATTTTCTCCTACTATGATTCCTGCTTGTTATTCCTCCTTTATGTGGTATATTGGTTAAACATCGTTAACAGACGGGGACACTTCTATATTCAGAAACGCAACATTGGTAAGGAGAACATAAGCATTGCCTTTGCACTGACCGTCAAGACAGTCAGCTTCCGGTTGTTGAGGAGTGGTCTGCCCCTCGGTGCTTTTGTCAGAACGGAAGAAGAAGAGAAAGTTCTCAAGCACGTCTCAGGCACACCGACTGATCTTTTGGCAAGCGATGTCATGAACATCATCGTTGTACTTAGCCAAATTCTTGCAAACCCTTCCAGTTTGCAGCCGAAGTTCTAGTATTGATTTGGGGAAACCAATTACACTACATCCAATCAATGAAACCAAAAATTGTGTTCCCAAAACCCAGTGCTATTGTACAAAACAGGACCCGCACCTACTTCCTCCATCTTTGAAAACTAGACATTCTATCTACGGCGAATGTTTCTGTTGTTTTGATATTGGGTTACCATTGTGGTTTTTCAATTATCAACTCTCCACATGATTTGATCCCTCTTGTCTCCAGGATCGGTTACAGTCGCTGACAGAGAAATAGTAGTTAGGAGACAAAAAAAAAAGGGGAAAATGACGACCTTTCTTACCACTGCAGAGTGGATTTATCCCATAACCCATGTTCGGCTGGCTGAGGCTTTCTTGTGATGCTGCCAAGAGGTTACCACCACAAGAACAAATTTCTGCTTCTGTAAAAATTAGAAATGAAAACAAAAATCAAAGTGTCCTTTTAATACTAACTACAATATTAAAGTGGACCAACTTTAACATATTAAGGGACTAGCAAATAAGATGGCAAACATGTTTTGTAAAATATAGAAGTGCCAAATGGCATCACATAAAGCCTACCTGTTTGGAATCGAATATCATGTGTTGAACGTACCTTAACAGGCCAGGGACAATTCTCATTACAGACAGCATAATATTGGCATGGAGAACCTAAGCCACCTGCCATTGCAATGACTGTCACAGGAAGCTCAGATTTTCGGGTTGTTGAATGGATGTGGTTGTTCCTGGTTTGCTTTGTAGAAGAAATTTCTGAAGAATCGTCTTCAAGTTTGCTGCTAAAAAGTCTAGTATTATTCGGGGAAAAACCAATGTACTACGTCCACTGAACCAAAATTGATTTCCACACCATTGCTATTGATCAAACCCCCAAGACCCGCACTACACCCCCAATCTTCATTGAAACTAAAATAATTAACGGTTCTCGCTTTATGGATGATTGTTCTGCTTGCACCATTTGATATTGTTTTACTAGGTGGTTTCAGTTATCTCTCCATCATGAAGTGATTCCGCTCCGAATTGTCTCCAGGACTTAGTTTACAGTCTTTGACAGAGATGAGAAGTAGGAGAAAAGATAAGCACCTTTAACACTGCCGACGTTTATTTCATCCATAACCCGTGTTACGGTTGAGGCTTCTCTGATGCTGCAAGAGGTACCACCACAAGAACAAATTCTGTTCTGTAAAAATAGTACTGAACAAAAATCAAATGTCCTTTTCATTACTAACACAATATTAAGTGGGCCAAACTTTAACCTATTAATGGACTATCAATAAGATGGCAAAACATGTTTTGGTTAAAATAACAAAAGTGCAAATGGCATCACATAAAGCCTACCTGTTTGGAATAGAATATACATGTGTTGAACTACCTTAACAGGACAGGGACACTCTCTTCGATCATTAACAGACCCGCAATAATATTGGCATGGAGAACCTAAGCACCTGCAATCTGCAATGACTGGCACAAGACAAGGTCAGCTTTCGTTGTTGAGGGATGTGGTTTGTTTTTCCTGGTGTTTTGTTAGAAAGAACTTTCTGAAGCATCGTCTTCAGTTCTAATCTATCATGTTCAGCAACAAAATTGTGTATATACTCATTTTACGGGTCAGGCCATAACTGGGATCATATCTCTCTGACTATATATTCGTCTCAGCTATAAAGCCTAGTAACCGGTTTAGAAGTAATTGTAGTCCGGCGTCTCATAGTCCGGACATGGTGAACAATAGGGCAATGATCATTTGACTCTTCCACAACATAGTTCGTCACCCTTAGTTCCGTTATCGTCTATGGAGCCCCCGAATGGCTCCTGCCGGACTATATCTGCCTTTCACACCGGTCCTTTGGGTTTTTCCCTTTTCATTTTTCTGTCAATTTATTTCTCCTACCATGATTCATATGCTTGTTTATCATGATTATCAGATTATAGTAAAACTAGACCTGGGAACAGATCTACTTTACACAAGACTGCCTTATTGGGATGGATGATGATCCACTTAATGACCCTTGAGGTGGCTTGACCTTGACCCCTGTAACTTCACCAGCATGTCACAAATGTCATTGTATTTTTACGTGTTAACAACGATCAATATTATTGAGTTTCAACTCAATCCAAGCATGTCAGGGAATTGACCTTTTCACCCCTATAACGTGACCCCCTGGGTCACGGATGGGGTCAACTGTACTTGTTCTGTATTTATGATGCCACGAGGATTATCCCTGACAAATTTCAGCTCAATCGGAGCTTGTTTGTAGATTTTGACCATTGACCTTGAACTTTGACCTTTGGGGTCGAGACTACATAGACTTCTTTTACCATTAATGTTACATCACTGCAGCAATAACAAGCTTTATCTGTCTTCAATAGGCTGAGATATAGCCAATTTGGTCTTATTGTTAGCATTTTTTGGCAAAATTGACCTTTTGACCCCTTAATGACCTTTGATCCCGGTATAAAAAAAAACCTCGTGTACACAACAAAAATGCATTGTTCCAATGCAAATAAAAAAATTCTACTATGCTTAGTTCTGGAGATAAAAATTCTTGAAATTATTTACCTTAAAACCGGAAATGACCTTAAATGACCTTTGACTTCCAAAATAAAAATACCTTGCATACACAAGGTAACATAAATGCATATCTATAAGTTAAGTCACTGTACTATGTTTGGGTTTTGAGATAAAAATTTTTGAATATTTTGGAATATTTTGGTTTTTGACCGGAAGTGACCCCTTAATGATCTTCGATCCTGAAACTGTGGACAACCCGAAGACCCTGCCTGGTAAGAATACATGTGCTCTAATGACGTCACTCTGTTACGTAATTTTTAAGGACAGCGATTTTTTGAATATTTTTCACAATTTTTGGGTTTCAAACCGGAAATGACCCCCTTAATAACCTTTGACTCCTTATCCCTGAACACCCTATGAGGCAAGGGTCAGTGGTTCCTGTGAAGAACTTTGGTCAATATCGGCGTAATCCTGTAGAAGAAGATAATTTTTACAATTAAATCACATATTTGACGCCTGTGGCCAGGTCGAAGGTCAGACAGGGGTCAATGTCATATGACATAAATGGTCCAAGTCAGCGGTCATTTGATGTAAATCTAGTCACAATACGTCAAACGACGACTGAGCTAGAAGCAGTGAAGTGTTGATAGAAAGAAGAAGAAGAACGCATCAAAAACAGAA
>JAMKCH010015562.1:0-55609 GCA_023653785.1 Ophioderma brevispina
TGCGGATATAACTGCCAGCTGTGGCTTTTTTCCCCTCAAAAGGCCCCCCCCCAAAAAAATAAATAAAAGGGAGGAATAGTAATCAATACCACATCCTTCAAACATACGTTTTATTCCGCTGAGGCTGCCAAATTCAATAGGGTGGTGGCAAAATACAAATAATTCCTTTACGCTCTGTATCCCACAAACCAATCATCATATATTACCGGCGTTGTAAAACACTGAACGGCCTACTTTCGCTTACTTCTCCCGTACCCTCACTCGATGGCGCTATTTCTCACTGGCGCGAAAACAGGACGCCCTAGGTAAATAAAATAATCCTCTATATACGCAGATCCAACTGTGTAATGCTGAATATGGATACTGCAGCAGACTTTTTTTTTTTTTTTTTTTTTTTTTGTTTTTGTGCATATGTGGCGGACGCGTGTATTAAAGTTTCTTAGGTTAGTTGGCCCTAATTCTACTAAAATCAACACAAGACAAAAGATGGCGGAGATTCAGACTCATTCATGAGACGCGAAAAATCTAGGCTTAGGTAGGTAGTACTGCTGAATCTCCCCTGAATCTGATCACTCCGCCCCCGGCACTCACCTCTCATCACCAACTTCACCCTGAAAAATATGATATACCATTTAGGCCCTGACTAACATGCTGGAATGTTTTGTTTTGCTACCCGTGACGTCCTGACCCCCTACCTCAAGCCCAGTACATGATGCGACGGTATGTTGGTATCAGGACGACAGGCCCTTATGAAAACTTTGACAAGCTGTCTAAACTACTCACTTCCTCGAAACTGCCCGCCATTTACCCACGATGATAGGCCATAGCGTCACACCGCCCATTTCATCCTGCATTCATAAAACTTTTTCTAGTTAAAGCTGGGACTAATGAATTGAGTTGACTCATTTGCAGTCGCTTGCAATCGTCCGAGTGTAGAATGATTTATGCCATGCAAGACTAGGACCGAGACTAGTGACTGAGATTTCTGCCACGGAAATGAAAGTTGAGGAGAATTCGTTTGTTTGATCAAATAGTCCACTATATTTATGCTCTGTGTACGTTACAAAGTTCAACCTTAATTTTTCGGACAAACCTCCCAAAATTTTGTATTCAAATATAATTGTTTTTTTTGGTATTGTTGTTCCACAAGGTTCAACCAAATATTCTGTAATAAATACCTCAACACAGGGAGAATAAGCGAAGTAGGGGATTCCGTGTTTTACAACGCCCTATAATTACTCCGCAGGAATCACAAAAATGGATTTCTGATAAGTGGCAGCTGGAGTTAAAATGTGCCATTAGTGTTGTACTGTATTTTGCTATTCAAGAACCCACACCATATTGTACTGACAGTTTTGCTATCGCGAATTTACATTCGCACACGACTAGCTGTCAACCTTGCATATTATGTTCTTTGCATTCAAAGGTTCATTTTTTCTCACCGATTTGTATCTCGGAGCTAGTCCCTTTCTTTGTGTATTTTACCCATTTGGATTGCAAAATTATTAATGGTTACCGGGTCCTTGAACTGATATTTTGTCGAAGAACGACGGGCCTGAGTCCCAATTTTTTTGGGACTCGGGCCCCACTCCGGATTTCATTCCCACGAAATTTCAAAAATAAATAAGGTAAAAAAAATAAAAAATTAAATGTTAACTTCAACCTCGACGGGAGTCATGTTACTAACTTTGAAGGGGCCGGCGTAGGTGTTATGTCGCGTCCAGTTTTTAAAGTTTCAGGACTTGGCACGTACGTACAGCTGCATGCACTAGCTCATGCAAGTGCTAGCTGCCAAAAATAATTGGCCATACTGAGTAGTATAAGCCAAAACGTGACAATGCATATGCAGGCTATCATCATGCATGATGGCTTCATGATTAAATGCATGCAAGTTTAAATTGGAACCATAGAACAATCAACAAATGCATCCTTTAAAAAATGCCTATAGAGATACAGCCCCAGCAGGGCCATTGCAGTCCTACTTTCTTTAGCTTATAGTATCACCTCCTACTATAGAATTTTTGTTATTATTTGCCACCACCCTATGAATTCGGCACCAACATTCTCACGGAATAACAGCATCATGTTTACCTGCAGCATGGTAAGGATGTGGTGGCAGAATACTGACTCATACCCCCTGAACTATGTTAATCCAGTACGATTGCGGATAGCTTTGGTCAATGCCATGGCCAAAAAATACTCTGCTGTGGTGTTATTACCTTCATGTCATTATCATGCCTGAGTCTGAGTCTGAAACTCGGACCTCGATCACTCGAGACCCGACCATCGCGAATCATGTGCTGTAGTAACCCGTGTCCAGTTACTGCCCTACCATGTAAAATCCTTCAATTCCTTGTCTTGTTGTCATGGTTTTACAGTTACATACTAGCTGGAACAACTTTCAGCTTCACGTCAGTCATTTTCAGTGCCATTTTCTGCAATCACTGCAAAATCATAACCGTCATTCAAAGTAAGCCAATACTGTCTCTGATTGGCTAACTCCGACAAAAACGCTAGCAAGCAGTCTCTTACAGATGTATAAGGACCCTACATCATAAGACAGCTGATTGAAATATACAGCTGGAAAGGCGACTTGGTACAGGCAGCCCGTAGTTAATCACAAGGCGAAGCTTGTTAAATAGGGAATATTTGAATGTGACAGCTCTGCTTTTTTGTGCCTGAAATTTCCATCGAATGTGCTTGTGGATGTGAGCATTTTTCTATACGTAGTCTGTAACAGCTTGTAAGTTGTACACACTATACAGTCTAAGTTGTATCAACTTCAGTTTCAGCTTTATTGCTCCCTCAGGCTCATGGGCGCCTCATAAAGATATTAAAAAACAAGCATTGGACTAGGCCAACTTGCTTAATTCTAATAATATGAAGCATTTACTATTGTATATCACCTAGGTCCAATGTGACAAAGTATATGTTTAAGAAAATTGAAAGTTTTACAAGAAGCTAATTAATAATTGTATAATTTGAATAAATAAGAAGCATTTATCATCTTTCTAATTCACTTTCAAGGGTAAACAACACTGCACTGCTGCATTCAAAATACAATTCGCAAATAAATCTTGTCATGTTTTTTTGTGAAATGCTTGCAGAAGTTTTCAGAAAGCAGCATACCGTATACTGCTTGCAAAATTGCTTGCAAATGTGTGGTTGCTTGGCGAATGTCACGCTTGCAACATCGTGGGCTTGCAATGTGCGCGCATCTTTGCAACTGTGTAAAGCTGCAAAGATTTGGCACATGCTTGCGAATGTGCCTGCATGCTTGCAAAGCTGCAAGCATGTATTGCCTGTGCAATGCTTGTGCAATCATTCGCAAGTATGTATGTGCTTGCTGCAAACTCGCGCAAGCTTCCTGAAGCTTGCTGCAAGCTTCCTGCAAGCTTGTGCAAGCACATGTTGATGCATGCATTTTCGTAGGGGCCGTTTTTGCCTTAACAGATTTCCTATAGTTTCGCTGTAAATGTTTTTACAATGTACAATTATAATTCGTTCCAGGTTTAACTGTTTCCTCCCGTAAACTGGCATCAAAATCACGTCAGAACAGAGATACGAATGAAAGCTTTTTAAACTATCAGAAGAATTCCATCGGAGATGAAACAGCCCATTGACAATGAAGAAATACCTATCCTCCATTAAAAAATCAACACGGATTCTTCAATTCAGAAGATGAATTAACATGTTTTTTGCAACTACGGCCCAACTCATCAAGTACGTAGATTCGATCTCAAGCTCTGTACTATCGTATTATATTCCGTGTAGGTGTCTCATACTGGTATCACGCCTATAGCTGTTATTTATGTCCCTGGCAGTATAAATTGGTATTCACAGTGTAAATCATCTTTAAAAATCATTAAACTAATCAGCATTCTGGAATACTTCCTCTATAAGTTAAACCTTTTGAAACATTAATTTATTAATAATCGGCCTTAAATTTAGGGAAATTAGCGATCCTTTACCAATAGAGGGAGGAATTTGGAATAAACAAAAAATAAAAGGTTGTGTAGATTTTAATCTCGCAAAAGTGCAATGTAACAATCACACCATGAAACTCGACCAAAATCGCCATAGGACAACTTATCCATATGATTTAATCAAAGACGTGAAATTAACATTGTGTAACATGTTAAAACTAGTGGGGGCTGTAGTGCACAGATCTTATGTACCTGGCAAATCTGGATAAAATTTGAATTTTGGTAAGACAAATACTTTATACCTTGATATCAAAAAAATTGATGGAAGCACTTACCACACCCTTTAATGGCCCCCAGCTTGGATTTCAGGTACATAAGGGGTAAAGTTTTTAAATGTTCCGATGTGTTAAAAGCACACCATGATGGTCTCCTGGGTTACAGGTTCACATGTAATTTATACTACCTGTGACTTATGTTTAGGAATTTATGTGTAAAAACTGTAAAAATGATGAAAAGTCAAATTTTGTTTGTACAGGGTACACAAATTAAAAGTTGATCCAATTTTTGTAAAGTGTGTTTCAAATTGTGTTACCTCATAGAAAGAATATAGGATAGTTTGGTTATCTTACGTCTCTGTTATTAACCAAAATGGCGAATAAAGTCAACAGCTTTTGCAGCTATTGGATTCTATTGACCTGTGAACTATTTTGTTGGATAATGTGAAAATTAGGCATAACAGATAAGGCAAACTATTCCTTATTTCAATCCTTTAAGCTAGTGAAACATTTGTACACATATTACTGAATCAAAGCAACTTTTAACTTTTGATCCATGTACACCCCAAAATCGACTTTTCCACGCATTTTTTCATCATTTTTTTACCCCGTAACTCCGGAACTTTAAGCCATAGATAGTTTTACCTTTTGCAATCAAGTAACTAGACAACACCATGGTTTGTTTTTAAACACATTCGGAACGTTTAAATTTTTGACCCCGTATAACCCTTGAAACCCAGCTGGGGGCCATTAAGGGGGTTGGCAAGTGCCTCCATCATTTATGGATTACAATGCTAAAGTATTGTGTGAAAAAATCAATTTTATCCGAAGCGCACACCCTTTCATACAGTCCCCTGCTAAAATCAAGTGCAAATGATTTTGTACACTTTACAATGGCCTAAGCGCATAACAAATCAAAAAAAATTAAAAAAAACCTACCATTTTGGTTAAAATGACATTTTTGGGGATCTGACCATACAAATTATCAAATTATGTGCCATTTTCTTAATTTTAATACAGCCTTGAATTTTTACGTCAACCCTCTATAGTGCATTTTAGATCAGCTCGCCTATGTTTAAAAATGTAGTGTAAATGATCAGTTTAGAAGGAATTGTCCTGAAACGGAAAATGTAGAATATATGATATATCTAAGCGTTTTTCTTTACAGATGCAGCTTTAATGGTTAATAAAGATGCCGATGAGAAAGAGGTAGGACAAGCACTAAGCACCAGGGATTTTCTGAAAGCAACCACCTTTAAAAAAACAAAAAAACCGAAAATTAAATTTTGAAAATTGAATTTTAAACGTTAAGATTTTCGAATATTGACCCATGATTA
Organism: Ophioderma brevispina; assembly: GCA_023653785.1. NCBI lineage: Eukaryota > Metazoa > Echinodermata > Ophiuroidea > Amphilepidida > Ophiodermatidae > Ophioderma > Ophioderma brevispina. The sequence goes on from JAMKCH010015562.1 coordinate 5,539, forward strand.
TCCCAAGATTTACATGCAATCGGCAAGTTATCGATCGCCATCTTCCGTTAATCCGCCATATTTATGGAAACATGGCAAATCAAATCAGTGTCCTTTCGCACTCTGGTTCTGGCAATAACATCTGTGTTTGAAAAACACAACTGGCATTCAGTGCGTCATATGGTTAAGAAACGATGTACATTTTGAATTCATTTTTTGATTTTGAAACTTTTTTTCTGCATGTTGCAATACTTTTGGTACAGTGTGTGTATGTATCAGTGCTGACAATTGGTCTGCTCGACGTGACTTATGCACGTATAAGAGAGGTCTATTGAATGCTGTTGTTGCATAGGAACAATTAGCAGTGCGAGTTGTTGCTGAGATTTTGACAAACATTCAAAGAAGGCCTTAATAGACAAATCCCATTTGACTCTCCTTCTTTACACCGAAAAAGGGGAAAGAAAGGAGGCGGTAGTATGTTTTTGCAATAATTCTTTATTTTATGTGTATTCTGGTGGCACCATGGAAGCCATCCCTTTCGGCCATCATCATCAACAACGGCTGGAAAATGCAAGAAGAAAATGTAGATTTTATCCACATGATGAATTTGTTTAGTCTCTAAAGAACAAAATACATGGTTTCCACAAAAAACGTGCATACTCTCTGTAATGTATATCGTCACGAATCTAACAGACTAATCAACCAAAGTCACGTTTCGAGATATCGAGTTTGAATTTTAGAGAATTATTAAATTACTTAATTGTGAAGAAAAAAAAATAGAAAAATGATTTTGTCATTGTTTGCATTGAAATGTTCTTTTAGCACTTTTCCAACGAATTATCCTTTTGTTTTCCTTGCAAATTGATTTACAAAGTGTACAATAAAGTTGATACTCAATTATTTTTTTTTTTTTTTTTTTTTTTTTTTGTTTTTTAAAATTCTCCAAAATTACACATAAAATAACCTTCACTGTTTTGCTTATTTCCAAATTAACGTCAAATACGCTCATTGTCTAAGCCTTTTTATAGTAAATTTTTTAAGTTTATCAAGAAAATTATGTAGAGCCAGAACTACTGTATTTTCATGGGAATGAAAAGGGGCTTAGGTCAAAGGCATCCAAAATTTATTTCTACGTAATGAAAAGTGGATGAATTGTGATTTATCTTGGTTTTTTTTTCTGAGGATTATATTTTCATACTTTTGCAAGTAATGGAATCAAGATCGACCATTTTATCAAACAAGAAAAGTTTTAGCTTAAGCTTACTATTTATTCTAAGTCATTGATTTTATACTTGCATTAATGTTACAGCACTCGGACGAAATCAGTTTAATTCTACTCGCCACATACAACACGTGTTTTAAACTAAATACTTTTTATTTTCAATAAAATTAAAATAAGTCTTGAATGATTATTGTATCTGTGTTTTAAATAAATTACTCTTCAATTAACTTCAACTATCAATGGATGTTATTTTTGCTCAATATTGGTGACGAAAAGCTCTTGATATATTGTCATTATATGCCCGAAAACTCAATTTCGCCAATATGGTCGATTGGCCTGTTGTTTGGAAGACCGTGACGAATGTCCACAGGAAATCTGGGTTGTCTAAAACAGCTATATAGCAGCTCATATGCGCGAGACAGATTGCTTCAGTTTGAATGTGTATATACAAAGTATCTCAAAAGTTTATATAATTATTTATTCTAACCTTAACGCGTCGTTTTTTGTAGTTTTTAATTTTTGATCAAACAAAAAGTGTTCCCAAATATGAACTTCAGAAGATGAAATGGAAGAAAGAACAGAGAAACAGTAAAGGGAAAGCTGATGTGAAACAAAAACGAAAGACTGAATCAGTCGACAGAATACTATTAGTAGATTAGAATGGACCTAATAAGAGAAATGGACTATAAGAAGACAGAAAGAAAGAATAAATTGTATCAGGCAGTATCACACACAAAAATGAAACCGTTTAACGTGATTTTTTGACGTGTCTGGATTCAATTAGTAGTAAGTAATTGAGGTATTGGGGTTAATTTGCGGAACAACAAACCAGCCGCTTCTTTTGGGCAAATGGTTAAAAGTTATTAAATAGCAATGTGAAATTTATAAAACTGTTAAAACTTATGAAAACGACCTTACGAGCGTGTAAATTGTTTCTAGAAGGTTTCGAAACGTCACGCACAATCACCCACATCCCTTTTTTAGTTAGAAAAACGTTTTTTAAAAGTTTTACTGAAACTTCAGCAACCTTGAAAAGAACCATCCCACAACGTTTAAAAAACTTTTTATAAACGATTTCAAAACGTCACAACAACCAAATCATATACGCGTTTTTTAACGTTAGAAAAAACGTGTTTTAAATGTTTTACTGAAACGTTAACTGTAAAAAGAACCCTCCCGACACGTAATACAGAACGTTATCTAAACGTTTTTTTGAAACGTTTTGCACATTCTACATGAGTGTGAAGATTTTTTAACGTTTAATAACTTTTTCTACGTTTTTAAGGAAACGTTATAAAACGACATAAAACGCACACAATACGTTTTTGAAACGAAATTTCGAAACGTTTTCTTTCCAAATTTTAACTTTTTTTAACGTTCTAAAACATTTAATTGCTAGCTGGGCTTTATTGTTGGTCAACTTGGTCTGAGTCGTTCGGTTTTTTTGTTACGTGTGTTTATGTGTGTGTTAATATCTCCATATTTTATATATTGCTTCATTGTAGTCCTTTTAATACTGCGCTGACACCTTTTGAACCTCAATTGCCATCCCCCCCCCCATATGACCCTCATACTAACTAACTTGTCCACTGATGACAACAGATTAACCAGTCGTTTATAATACCACAGACCCTTATAGTATAGGCCATATCGATCAACTTGATAAAAATTATAAAAAAATGCCTTTTTGTATATTCTGTAGGGCTAATGTAATTATTATTAAAAAATTTGTCCGGCCTTGCTGGCAGCTGCTTGGTCAGATATTCAAGGTCAAAGTCAAATGACCTTTATAAGGCATATCATGGATCATAACCCTCAACCATGTTGTCTAAAAGCATAATGAGGTGTCTATTCCAAGGTTTTTGGGGTCACAAACCAATTAGCATATAGGAAAAACATTCAAATGCACCCTTCCTTGATTTTCAAAATAGTATTCCTATCTGCAGATTGTACTCCCAACTTCTCCCTCAACCATTTTAAAGGTGTGGTGAAACCTCCTCAGATTTCTTAGTTACAAAGCCTCTGGGCCCTTTTAATTTTGGTATAAGTGGATTGGTATAAGTCTCCTCTTCCCATTGAATCAAAAGCATTCTAATAGTCCTCCAATTGACTTCCTAGTATTGTTTTAATGCGTAATAATCCTGGGAAACGTGATTTCCCCGATTGTTGCTAAAAATAGCCAATTTCTTTATGAGTTAAAAAAATACAGGAATGTGGGTATTTGTTTTTTTGGGTGATTTTTGTTAGGTTTGGGGGTGATTATAAAAGGAAAATCAAGTTTGTAACATACACAGGAGGTATTAAGTGCATAAGCATATATATTTTTGATAGAAGTGAAAAAAGAAAAAATATGATAAGGTTGCAACCATCCCCTTCCTCAAAACTGAGTATTGTCTACCACTACCAAAGGTAAGGTGGCGTGACAGCATGATTTTGCGCTAAAATGAAAGAAAATGATGGTCCAAGATTAGATGCAGCCATTAGGTTCATATTAGTGTTTTGGCTGGCCGGATGAAAAACTTTTTGGCAGTGGTAAACACCCCACCTTCCTCCCCAGGAAGACGAAGGTTTTACCTTAGACCTTCATGGTGGACTTTGCCACTCCTATGAGGCACGGAGTCCCATTCAGCCTACACGCTGTGACCATCAAACACCCTGACAATAGATGTATTAAACACAATGGACGACGGATGCGTTTAAGTGGTGGTGGGGGGCTCACCTCCTATCTCTTTGTGGGCAGAGGGCCGCGATCGCTCCGTACGTGGCTCTTCACCCACCTTATAAAGTCCTCGAGTGTTCGCCGTCTTTCTGAATTGCGGCATGGTCCCATGGTCAGGGGGAAGGTAATTGTTGTCCGCTGTGACAATATGAGGTGATATATAAACAAGTAAGGGGTGTAATCAGTCCCAGCCTATGCAGGGAGATTATTCGGCTGTTCGGGTGGTGCCGGCTTGGGACAATTGGGCTGATCGCTCCCGGTTTCGGGATGGACAAGTTTGTGGACAGTCTCCCAGGAGGGTCCCTAATCCCAGACACAGCCAGAAGTCAGAGGGCTGTCGGTGAGTGGCAGCTTACTTTGCTGTTTGCCGCACAATCTTCAAGATGGTTGACCGTCCACACGTGGATCTGTTCGCCTCAGTCACGAATCGACAGATTGTGGCATGTTAGGTGCCTACTCTTGGAATCCCAGATCCCCGGGCAGTCAAACTGGACGCCATGGCAGCGGACCGGTCAGGATTGATAGCCTATATGCTTGAACATAGCTTCTCCAGGTTGCATGTTCCAAAGTGTTCCCGATTGGCTCTGTCTCGAGACTGCTAGTCCTGCTTGTAAGCCCGTTATGGCACGGCAGCTGTGGTTTCCCGGCCGCTATAGATCGACTTGCAAGGGACAGCTCCATCTTCCAAAGGTGAGGGCCTGGTAGATGTTCCTCCCAGTCGACCGGCGTTTCGTCCCAAGTCCTCCATGGGGGCTCCGACACCTGTCGGTGCATTTCTGTAGCCTGTACACTGAGGTGGGACCTTCTGAACAACTGGCCATTCCACTGTTCAGGCAATTCCACTAGAGCATGATAGGATTACCATACATGGTGTTTCCGATAGAGAGTTTGATCCACGCAATTTCTGGACCGTAGACCGGGTTGGAAATTGCCTCAAGGAAGATCTTTCAGGGTGGGATTAACGTAGTGTCCTGACGCGGTGTTGGCCGGTGATGGCATGACCGTTTAAGTCCCCTCTGTCCATTGGTGAAGGGTGTTACCGGATTCGTTCCGGTTCGAACCTTGTTTCCGGAGTGGATTTTCCATTGGTCTTGCAATTTTTGGTATCGGAACATTTAAACCCAACCGAAGCTTAGTATTCTGGAAACTTCCAAGTGGCTGTGGCTGTGGCCATAGGGGGTTCGGATATAACATGCTTGTCTACGGACGAGGCCCACCACAGCTTTGAGCGCAAGGCCCAAGAATCGACTCTTAATTTTACCACAAACCGGGGTTTCGGCCACGTCTCCACCCATAGTTGCAGGCCGGGATTGCAGACAGCTCAGAGAGACCTGTAGCAAGGACCACATTGAGCCAGCTGGATTTCCTCAGTCATCTGAAATGCAACACAAAACCACCATGATTGGTTGACTGGGCTTCTTGGGTGGGCTATTGATGTCGAGCTCACCCTTCTCACGGGCCTTTATAAAGAGCTTCCTCCCAGGACATTTTGGACAATGCGGTTGGATTTTTTCTTGTTGTACTTCCATCTTCCAACAAGTCTATATGATGCATTGTGTTAGTCAAGCAGATAGGGGGGTTCAGCCGTCCAATCCTGGCTTAGTCGCCATCTTGAACCCGGAGCTTTAGGCGAACTATGGGTGGGCCGTTCAAAGGCGTTGCGTTGGCGTTGGATACCTTCTGCGACCTTCTTCCGCCACCGACTAAGCCATTGCAGTGGTTTCTGTGCAAAAGTAAGGTTGTGGAGGAGCTAGCACTAGTACAGTGATTTCCCTCTCAGGGTGAGAGAAACATTTTTGCTTGAAGGGCGAATCACAGCGCCGCTTGATTGGTCCGCGTGATATTGGTGCGTGCCATGTCCCGACTCTTTCGGGAGCTCATTTAGCAGTGGTAAGGGGGTTCTAATCGTACCCACAATGAAATATTTATGCAAAAGGTCTATCACTAGTACTACACTTTAAATCCACACAGACTCATCAGTTCGAGGATCTGTCCAAGACAATATTCCTGATTTAACAAGAATAGTTGTAGCCGTTTTCATTATATATAGTAATGGTCAAATATTGTGTTAATATTTGTACTGTCAGACTGACGAGATTTGGCTATTTACGTTGAGAAAAAACTTGTAAAAATTCAGATTTTAAAGGTGCTTTCTAGCTGTGCAAAAGCAATGATGGCTGATATTTGTAAGCCTAAAAATATGTTTGTTTTATTGACCCCCCCCCTTTTTGCTTCTAGGCCAATTGGCTGAGCAGGTATGACCCATCACAATGCCTTTGACCTTGATATTTGAACCAACCAGCAACTAGAAGGGCCGGACAAATTTTTCATAATTATTCATATATAGGCCTACCAACATATACCAAAAAGTCTTTTTATTAGAATTTGTCACGGTTTACATAAGACATTGTCACATTAAGCCTCTCTATTACGAGTCCTCCCTCAATTTGTTATTCTCCACCCTCAAGAAGGTTGTGTGAAGGTTTTGTTTTTTTGTGAGAAAACATTGGTGGAGCAAGGGCGAATCACTGCCAGCCCGGTGATGAGTTCAGGAGTGGATTATTTTCAACAGTGGTAATGTGGCTTCTGATGTGGTCCAAATGAAATATTTTTCCAAGAATGGTTAATTAGTTATCATCGATATCAACTGATTTTACAATAGTATTTGGCTGTTTTCATTATTATTTGGTTAATTGTTTTGGTTTATTTGATACTTGTAAAGACTGACGAATTAGCTAATTTATGTTGAAAAACATGCGGAACATATTTTTGATAAAAAGTTCTTTCGCATGCTTGAAAGATAATGATGACTTCATTTTTAAGACTCAAGATTGTTTTATGGTGTTTATTGACCCCAAACATGGGTATTTAGACACCATTGTTTGCTCTAGGCCATTGGATGAGCAGGATGAACCCATCATAGGCCGTTATAAAGGTCAGGACCTTGACCTTGAGTTCTGACCAAGCAGCAACTAGAGGAGGGACAAATTTTTGGTAATTATTTAAAAAAAAAAAAAAAAAAAAAAAAAAAAAAAAAATCCTTTTATTAGAATTTTTCAAGGTTGTATAGGACATGTGTCATTTATTCCCTCTTACTATGAGAGGTCTCGTATTGTAGGGGTTGCATTCAAGTTGACAGTAGAAAGTGATCGATACATCGGCACTGCAGCGCACTGCCAATGCATTGCAGTAGGGTATGAACGGACACTTAAGAATCAAGACGAAGACGCTATAGGATGGAGCCTGCTTTAATTGTTAAAAGCAATAACAGCCACATTTTGAAGTGCGCCCCCAATTTTCAAAATCTGATTTTTTGCACCGGTATGTTGGTAATTAAACTAAACCTGCAGACGAGATGCTCCAAAATGCGATTTATATGAAAATAAAGCGATTTGTAATTAAAATTGGGATCCCAGATTGTACTTAACGGCAGAGCTGGAAATATAAAGTTTTATGTCCGCCATGATGAAATAGTGGCCACCTCAAGAAAATGGATCTCTAACTGACTTGCATGAACCAATATAAAAAACTACTGAATGAGCGTAGACACGTACCATGGCGCTATTCCCGGCGATTCAGTTAGAAGGCCGTTACAACAGCCGTGAATTAATCGGAGATCTCCGTATTAATATTAATATTTCCTTCGTTGCAACCATTAGGACTTGTCGAGCTTAAACCCTTCAAGGTATAGTTTAACTGCAGCGTTATCAATGCAACGTGTAAATAAAAATCTCAAAAATTTTTGGAAATGAGGGCATTCTTCAAAAAAAGGTGCTATTATTGCTTTAACTATTTGTTCCTTTTTCAGGCGGGCATCCTGGATGATTAAGCCCCCTTTGACCAACAGTGGTGACCATATCATCTTATGTGCCAAAAATGTTATCTCTATCTGCCGAGCTGGTGTGATTCTTTGACAATGTTATGTAACAGGTGCTTGTGGCCCAACAGGGTAGACGTTTCATATAGAAAGTCCCGTTGATGCAAATGAGGTATTGCCATTTATTCCGTCAAGCGCTACTGTACAACGTCATACAGCGCATGACGGAATCAATTGTAATACCCCATTTGCATCAATGGGACTTCTATATGAAACGTCTACCCCCAACGGAGCCTTTTTCGCCAGTTTATGTGTGTGACGTTCTCTCTGAAGCACTGCAGGTGCAAGGCCTGAGAGCTCTAGTAGAAACTCAGATGGAGTGGCACGAAGGCAGCCAGTAATGGTTCTCGTGGTCTGTTGAGTACTGTGTGCAGCTTCTTTGTGTGAGGGCTGTTGCACCATGCTGGGGCGGCATACTCATCAGCGCTGCAGACCTGAGCCAGGGCGGTGGTGCGTATAGAGAGGATGTGCTAGCACCCCATGGAGATCCATCAAGGCGACACAGGAGGTTATTCCTCGAAGATACCTTTGCGCATACTGACTCGAGATGCTGCCGATAAGCAAGCTGCCGATCAAGCTTCACTCCCAGATAGGTTGGTGTAGGATTGTATGGGAGAAGCGCTCCATTGAGGTTGATTTGAAGCTGGCGATAAGCCTCTTTGATATTAAGATGGAAGTCAGCTTGAGTCTCCAGGTCTTGAGATATGCTGCAAGTAGGGCCATATCTGAAGTAAGTATACTTTCTACTTCAGTGAAGAAGAGCAAGATCGTCGGCGTAGACATATTGTCTAGATGTTGTTTGAGGTAAATCGCTGATATACAAGTTGAACAGCATGGGAGCCAGTACTGAAACTCCGTTCCTCAGGCGACACAGTCGACTGCTCTGCCCACACTGTTAAAAAATGATCTTAAAATAACGGAGTTTTGACTTTTAGCCGGGACTCAAAACGTGCAAATAACTGTAAAAAGGGACTCGAAACGTGCAAATGACTGTAAAAAAACGTGATTTTAACTGTTGTGAGTCCCAGCTGCCAGTCAAAACGCTGTTATTTGAATGAACATTTTTAACAGTGCATCACTGGTCTTAAGAGCAAAGCTACGGTTTGCAAGCATGTTACATGAATTTTACAAGGTGACGATCCGAGAGGATCGTGTCATGAAAAATGTCATTACATGTGTGAAATCGAGAAAACTCTCGAAATCCGCGAAATATTCTGAGATGGAAAGTTACACCGAGTAAGAGATGAAACCTGAAGGCATTGTCATATGGGTGTCAAATAAACACCAAAAAAGTTTCTCACAGTCTCGGATGGTTCAATGGTCTCATTACTCAATTTGAGTGTGTACAGGAGGCAACTCACTATCACTATTAAGTCAGAGTAAAATTATTGCTCGTCATCCACAAACCCGATGTCATGACACACACGCTTGCAGACTGGAGAGAGCAGATTCCGATGGAGGAGGGTTCAGTGGATCGGAGTTTTGCAGGACCTGCCAATAATCAGCATAGAGATGGTACATCATTTAATAAATTTATGGGAAACCTATTAATTCTAGTAAAAAACAGCGGAAACAATGGGCACTGTATGCACAATAATGGGGATACCTATAAGGTGTTTGCCTAATTAATTGCTATACAATGTATCCCCATAATGTTATATAAAAAAGGATGACATTCAGTGGCGGATCCGGGGGGTAGGGGCACGTTCCCCCCAGGAAAAAAAATCGAAAGAAAAAAAAAAAAAAAGAAAGGAAGAGAGGGAGAGAGAGAGAGAGGGAGAGAAAAAAGAAAAGAAAAGAAAGAAATAAAAAAGAGAAGAAGGAGGAAAAGAGAAAAAGTAGGAAAGAGAAAGGAACCGAGAAACTAAGGAAAAGAAAACAGAAAGAAAAAGCAAGGAAAAGGGCAAATAAAATGGCAACCCAAGTGGATCCGCCAGGTACAATTTGGTACCCAGTGGCGGATGCAGGTATGGGCAAAAAGGGAATATGCCCCCCGGCAAAAAAATCAAATGCCTCCCCCCCACCCCCCCCCCCCAAAGAAAAAAAGAAGAAAAAAAAAGTGAAAGGGAAAAAAAAGGGTAAAATTACAGAAAAACCGGTATTTTTACAGTGCAATAATTCCAAGTCATTCCCGCCAATTAGAAATATGTTAAACTGTAAATCATTTCACTTCGTAAAAGGGTCCCAGGAAATAAGAGATGATAAAACTAGTCCAAATCTTTACGGGTGCATTCCATTCCAATTAAACAGGGCACAAAAAACGAATACACTACCAGTGAACATCATTAGTGAACACTATTGATTTTCAGTCAGTGCCATGAATAGATTCCACACCAGTCGACCTGGAATTTTATATTACTCCTCTGAAAAATCAATTTTCAATAAATGATTGTCATCACCAACCCAAATATTGAATGCTTTCTCGTCCCTCCTTGTAGACTTGAACAAACCACATCAATTCTATTTGCATTTCCTAGGGGACCTTAAAGATTTTTCAGTTTTAGTGAAAACATCTTTCAGCAGGAGTTACAAATTTAAAAAAACCTCGAAAACTGTTAAAATTTTATACCATATTTTGGGGCGGATCCTTACGTCAACACCTTAGGTCCTACAGGCTGCCAATTCCGTAAGGAAAGTACAAGTAAAACATGACCACTTTCAATGGCAAAAGACAATAGAGTAAGAAAAGGAAATTACAGAGGGACCAAAATTAGAAAAGTTCCCTCGCTTTCAAAAAATGTTCCAAAAATTGGGTCGAGACTAATAGTCAGTTCCTTTGTAATTTGTTGGCTTTTTTATGGAGATTGGAAAACTATACATTTTCTGAAAGCATTATGGTTACGAATAAGAAACATCCCTGTTGGCATTTTTTAAATCCCCCTATGGCGGCCATTTTTTAATTCAAAATGCGCCGCCCAATTTTTGCTCATATTCGGTCTATGATTACTAGTAGAAGCATGATTCTGGTGTATATAGCCATGTTTTAAGGGTCAAGGCATCCAAATAAGATCAAACTATAAGACAACAATCAGATCATTTGGGTTTTGGCGGCCATATTAAATTTCAAAATGGACCGCCAATACAGTATTTTACCCGGATCCCGGTTTCCGAGAGTGGGGAGGCAAGATTCACAGTGTTTATATCAATGGTTCCATAGTCTATGAATCATAGTATTTTGATAGCAACATTGGATCACTTCGTTATGGCAGCCATCGAAATTTCAAAATGGAGGCTGTAGCAAGTAGCATTTACAGACAGTTTGAACTGCAAATAAATCTGTGACAATAAATATAAACCATTCGCATAGCTGGTCTGTACCTGTCATGCTGTGAAACATTATCTGGGAATTTTTCCAACAACCTCAAAATTACAGATGGTGGTCAATATGGCCGCCATTTTTTTTTTTAAAAGTTAAACTTTTAGTTTACCAATATCTGTCTATGTTTAGCTACCACCATCCAGAAAGTCTAATAAAATGGTTATATAGCTGGTTATAGGTCTTTGACAATAGAAAGTCCAATCTGACATTTTGCTTCGTTACATGTTCCATTTCAAGATGGGGGTCACATTGCCATCGTCAAAGATTTAAAAAACAAAACTCTTAATTTGCCTACACTGTTTTTGTTTTTTTTTGTTAATCATCAAATAAATGTGTATACATTACAAACATCATTTGATATAGTGAGCTATCAAAATGACGGTTAAAAGCAGTTAACCCAATTAAAAAAGGAAATTTCGTTGGCCTAAAACACAAAACATATGCTAGATTTAGAGAAGGAACGTTGAGGTAAACCACATATCTAATCTATTCCAGTAGGCAACAATCTCATCAAAAGCCAATTACCTTTGAGACAATAATGCTCCAATGCTTTGGAAATAGGTTGAAATTTTCACTGCTCTCTTAATAATATAATAATAATAATAATAATAATAATAATAAATGCATTTATAAGGCGCTTACAGAGAACACAGCGCCTCTCCTTACACAAATACTTAAAATACGACATTAATATACAACATACATACAGTAAATAATGGAAAATTAACAAAAACCAAAGTTAAAAAACTTTAAAACATCAGGAAAGAAGTATGTTTTCAGGAGTCACTTAAAAGGAAAGTGGTGGAAAGGTTGTCTGAAAGGTGATCTCTAATATCAACCGGAAGCTTGTTCACAGCCCAGACCAATTACGTTATTACGTCAATTACGTCACAAACCTAGTTTTTTTAGTACGAGAATAACAAGTCGTGTAACATCAGAAGAAGCTAGAAGAAGAAGACCCTAGCTTGTTGTTGTTCTATTCGATTTATATTCACACATTATACAAATCGCCTTATTCGTCTTGTTCCATTAGAATTACCATCGAACACAATTGTACAAATGTGTTGGATAGTAAATCTAACGATAAACCTGGGGCGAACAGAGATGCGGCAAAACGTTCCAAAGGCTAGGGGCTGCATTGATAAAAGCTCTGTCACCACTGACCTCATTTGTATGAGAAGAGTGAGGAGCGTCTTGTTATCTTCGACCAAGGACTGTATTGTACAAGCAAATACAAAGAGAGGGATTCCCGGGACGGTATTCGGACAAGTATGATGGCAATTGTCATAGAAATACCAGTTAAAGGTAAGAAGCTTTAAGAAGGAATAAGATTAAAGACAACATGCTCACTGACATGTAGCCAATGGAGTAGTTGGTGTTTTCTGTCCTCCTTTGTTAGAATATGGGATGGCCTATATGCCTTTTGACCCTTAAAATCCATGTTGGTGTTTTTTTTTTGTTAACATGCTACCAATTCAAGGTGGTACCAAATATGCATGACCCCTTTCTAGGACCTAAAACATATATCTGTAATATAAATAATAACTAGATATTTGGTTTATAAATTAATCCAAAAATCAAAAGAAAAAGAATGAATATGAGATAATATGGCCTTAGCTTTTAGTTTTTTGGCAGCTTCGTTTCCCTAACACAATTCAAATAGTCGGACAATAGGCACCCTTCAAACAACAAAACAACTATGAATTGTCAGGATATATTTAGTTTATCAGCATATAAAGTCTATAAGCAAAAGTGTTACCTAAGTACCGAAAGATGTCTTTTTTCATATCTGTCATTTTGTTTCAAGATGCTCACATTTCAAATGGCCCCTTCCGAACCTTTACAAAATATGCCAATACATATCATCCAATAACTACTAAACAATTGTAAATTAAAGTATGTGAGATATTCTCTTTGCCCATCAGAGACTCATAGTTAACATACTTAAAAAAAGTTGGGTGGCCAAACTGGCCACAATGCAGATGTTTGAAATTATAAGTTGTCCGTATAAATATTATTGTAATATATTTTAATACTCCACGAATTACTATAAAATGCTGATTAAAAGTAATGAGCTAAATGCTTTGAGAATAAAGTTATTTATGACATTTGATTTTTTTAAAGTTAGACATATTTAAATTCAAAATAAAGGGTCAATATGGCCACTTTCAATATAATATGAATTTTATCCATTGCCATAGCGTATTATCTGAAATATATTTTTTGGACATCACCTAACAAGTTATGATTGAAATATTAAATACAAATATAAGAAAATGTTAGAAAGTCCTCTGATTTTTCTTTTCGTAAACCTTGCATAAAGTTCAATATGACGGAAAAATATGGCATTGTCAGGATCCTTTACAACTTGTTTAAGTGCATATATTAGTAATGTATCTTCAAGTTATGCATATTTATGCATAATGACAACCAAATTAAAAAATTGCCAAATAACCTGACTGTTAAGGTGGTTGAGACATATTTGTATTATTACATTTTATCGTAAATTTCTGGTATATGCTAAAATAATATAATACAGATAGGTATGAAATCTGATATATTTTGAGATTTTTGAAGGTGGCCATGTAAGGCTGCCATCTTGAATTTTTTAAAAAAAAACGGGGCCCCCCCCCCCCCCCCCCACGGTTTACAAGCAAACTGAACATAGATATGACTTCTAATAGACAACTTGAAGACATAATGTCACTTACTTGATGTACCTTTATCAAAACTTATGGATGTGATAACAAAATATAGAGAGATTAATGCTAGTGATGTGGTAATTTCTGCTTTTTATAAGATCTTGAAGCAGACATACCGGGACGCCATCTTGAAACTGCGAGCCTTGTAAACAAAATGCGTTGTCAAAAAATGACCAGATATATGATTAATGCATTGTTAAAGACATAAACTTGTAACTTAAATTGTAACATTATTTTGCCGGGGGACCCGCTGTAGATAGTTCACTACTAGTGTTTCGCATTACCTTTTATAGGGCAACAGGTTTTTATACCTGGCAGCCATTGGCAAAATTCAGATGGCTGCCACGCACAAATTAATCCGCATTGTGATAACATGTTATTGGAGTCCTGGACCCTGTGGAAAAATGGGTAGGCTATAGCGTAGTGTATAGACACTATAATCAGGAATTTACTAGTATTAGAGACGTTGAATGTGGGCAAAAAACCGGCTTCCTATTGGCGCGCCATTTTGAAAATTCAAGAGGCTTCCAACCAAGTGGTTCATTGTTGTTATTAATGTCTTAATGGATTCTTGGACCCTGAAAACATGGGGTATAGAATGCATAATCACGTCTCTAATAGTTTCAGAGACAGGATGACAAAAAAACAACTTCCCTTGGCGGCCATTTGAATTTCAAGATAGCCGACATAGGCCACATCATTAATGTTGTTGCATTGAGATGACATCCTTCAAAATCGGTTTCGATGGTGGGAATTACATTTCTATGTGCTTTAAAAGCCAAGATATAGCATAATTATACGGTTGGAAATGGCGGCAATTTTGAAATCCAAGATGGCGGCTGATACGGATTTAAAAAAAAAATGCCAAAATTGTTTTCTGTTTTCTGTGACAGCGCACTCAGCTAAACTATAGAAAAATGCAAAAAAAAGGATTAGCAAATCTCATAAAAGCCAACAAATAGGAAGATTTGAAATAGGAACTGGACTATAAACGAGAGTTAAATCCTGGAACAAAAAGGGGGATGTGATTTTTCATATAATAAGAACAGGTGAATTATATTAGAGCTGGTCGGTCCCTGTTGGTCTACCGCTATTGGATGGGGACGGGGAAATCCATCCTGGTCGGGGCACCCACCCCTGTGACTACTTGTTACCACATCGTCAAAACTGCATGTGGATTCATGTTACCTTTGTTTCTCAACTTTAATAATCTTCAATGCCGGATATTTTAACAAAACTGCATAAGGGGTGTTGCAACATCCGTTAGTGCATGGGGGGGGGTGGGGGGGTTCTGGGGGCTACTAGGGACCCATCCGTATATAACCATTTCCCAAAGAATTCTTCGATGAAATCCACCACATGTAGAAGAATTCAAAGACATAAACAATTAAGAAATAAAAACTGAAAACAATTGTTCAGTAAGCACAGTAGGGGCAAAACATTGATTTTAATTTTCGTCAAAAATGTGCGAAAAATAAAAGGAAAACTAATTCGTTTCTGCATTTACGACGGCACTGATTCACCTGGACTCTTTTGCGATTGTTTACTTGGTGAGGATGAACTATATTTAACATATTACGCACAAATAAGAAATGTATTGTGTCATTTTATATTTTTTAGGTTTACTGGATAATTTACCATAGGTCCTACACGTAAACCGCTATTATTTGACACCTAATGGCCTACTTTACTTTGCAAGAATTTTTGGATTAATTAGTTACATTGTTATGTCACTAGGTGTATGCATTATGAAAATCAGAATCACGAACTTATTAAGATTTTAATTTTTGTCATGGGGAATTCCGTTAGTGCATAACGGGGGGACCCATATGATAACGCAAAACTACGCGATGATTGAATTTTGTTTGCACCCAATGCAAGCCAACAAAAAAAGCCAAATACACAAAAATATAAACCAAATATATTTCAGCGTGAAAAAACGCCGGCCAAAAGACAAAACATGGGTCCCTAGGAACCCCCCCTATGCAGTTAAGTGTTAATCGTTTTAAAAAGCAATACTTATTGTTATCTATTCTATTAGCCCGGCAGCCCAGAAGGCTTATACGAAAAGCGCCAAAGCGCTGACAACACAAAAAATACATTGCTGCACGGTACGGTGTTGAAGGAGATATGGTCCGCCAGGATTCATAGTCGGGCTCCATAGACGACAACGGAATAAAGCGTGAACTAATGTTGCGTGGAAGAGTCAACTGAATCGATTGCCCTATGTTCACCATTGTCCCGGGACTGTGAGCCCGGAGGGACGGACTATATTCTGCCACACCGGGTCTACGCTATTGTTGATATAGGCGAAATCAACACTATGTCAGTAAATTGTCTGTAAGAAATGTGTTACTGGACCACATGAATAGTTTCTATCACTTTTCAAAGTCGTGACAAATGGAAATTACAAAAAGGGACCCCCTTCGGCAAAACAGATTATACCCGATTATACAGATTAGCCCGATAACGGCAATTTTATGGATTAAAATGATTTGTGAAATACCCTTGTAAATGCTAGTGTATACAATAAACAACTATTTGATACTTTATAACTGCTCGGATGATGTCAGGCAATATGGCAGCCAAATTCAATTTAAAAAAAAAGGATGCATGGTACCAAATTTGATAATATTCAGCCGCCAAATCAAATAAGGTCAATGTGACAATTATAAGTAATTTGGACTATTAACCAACTGATAGCAGAAATAAATGCCCAATTGGGAACAATTGTATTTCTTCCCCTTTTTTTCACGATATATTTCTATATGGATGTTGACCCCTTTCTAAAAAACAGCAGAATGTCTGTTGTGAGCTGGTTATTATCCAAGGTCATTTCTAATTATTTCAATTGAACATTAAAAAAAGACGAATTTTAAACAAAAATGTAAAATTTGTTATAAATGTTTTTGAAGATTTGACAGTTTGGCGGCCTTATATTGGCTGAACATTGTCAAGCAGTTTAAAAGTATTGGGAAATGTTAAACTAGGTCCAATAACATGTATCTATATATTGTGACATATCGTCATTGAGCTCTTCCAAAACAGGCCATCGACCATTTTGGCGAAATTGAAATTGAGTTTTTTGCATATTATGCATGATACTATATCACAAGCTCTTTTTCATATTTACCAAAATATTGAGCGAAAATAACATTCCAATTTTTAGATATAATAGATTTACACTTTGGGAATCATGCCCAAAACGCCAAATGAAAGTTTCCAACAGACCAATCTGCTTCGTCTGTTTGCTGTATTTTCCTTTTTTGAAAAAAAAAACCACGCACTTGCTTATTAAGGTGATCTAACTCGATCAAGGGATACTAGTACTGCGAGATTCTTCTCCTCGCTTGATCAACACGGGGGGGGGGGGGGGGCTTGGGGGGGGGGGGGCTATAGAAGTCTGGTCGAAGGTTATATTAGTCAATGTGTGTAGCCGTATCTGAGACGATTTTGCCACACTCAAAAAATTATAAATTTTTCAAGTATTTTTTTAACGGACAGCAATTTGCCGAATAATACTGTGAAAAATTACAGATATGTAAAAACTGATTCCAATCAAAACACTGAAAAATATATATAGGCGAGTTATTACAGAGATTGTGAATGTGTAAGAGAATAAAAAAAAGCACTGAGAACATTCCCTAACTTAGTAGGCCCTATCCACAAATGTCAACCAAAAATTTTACGGTGATATACTGTAAAAAAATCAGTTAATTTGGGTGTAAAACATATGCATTAAACTGTACAATATAAAGAATTGAAATGCGAACTACCTTAAGCTGTGGTGATGGATTTTGTGGCAGAATGTTCCCAGTATTTCCTATAACATTTACAGTATTTTTCTGCAAATAACTTGTAATTGAGAATCCATAATGGTGTATAACAATGTTCATATAATTCAAAGTTCAAATACGAGGCTCTCTATAAAATTTGTCGTAATAGGTCCCTCGAGAAAAATGGGACAAAACGTATTTAACTATATTTTTAATTACGGTTCAAGTATTGTCTTTTCTCTTTTCCCTTTTTTTTTCACGATCTTAGGTTCTATATGGTATGTTGGACCCATTTCTAAAACCAGAATGTCTGGTTGAGTTGGTTATGCATCCATGTACATTTCTATTCTTTCAGTGGCTCATTAATTTGATTTGTGGCTATATTTGTAAATTTGTATAAAGTGTTTTTGAAGATTTTGACAGTTTGGCTGCCTATTGGCTAACATTGTCAAAGCAGTTTAAAAGTATTGGGAAATATGTTAAACATGTCCAATAACATGTATCTATATATTTTGTACATATCGTCATGAAGTCGTCCAAACAGGCCAATCTAACCATTTTGGCGAATTGAGTTTTTTTGCATAATTATGAGACTAATATCACAAGCTCTTTTCATATACGCAATATTAGTCGAAAATAACATTCCATTTTTTAGATATGAATATAAGATTTTCACTTTGTGGAATCATACCCAAACGCAAATGAAAGTCTTCAAACAGACCAATCTGCATCGTCTGTTTGGCTGTATCTGAAAACCACGCACGGCTGCTTCTTAAGTGATCTATCGATCAATGGGATACTGCGAGATTCATCTCCTCGCTTGATCAACACGGGGGTGGGGGTGGGGGGGCTTAAAGTCATGGTCACAGTTATATTGGCACCAATGTGTGTAGCTGTAGCTGAGACGATTTTTGCAACACGCAAAAATATTATAAATTTTTCAAGTATTTTACTGACATCAATTCTTGCTGATTTACTGTGAAAATTACATAGACTGTAAAAACCTGTTCAATCATCAAACCCTGAAAACTTCTATTATGCGAGTTATTACAGAGATTGTGATGTGTAGAGAATAAAAAGCACTGACGAACATCCAACTTAGTAGGCCTATCCACAAATGTCAAACCAAACAAAATTTTTTTCCGTGTGTCTATCTTACACTTCCGTTAATTTTGTAAAACATATGCATGTAAACTGTAAAATATATACAGTGAATTGATGGAAACTATAAAAGCTTGTGGTTTATGGATTTTGTTGCAGAATTGTTCCCATATTTCCTATAACAGTTTACATTATTTTTTTCTGCAACTAACTTAAGTGAAAATCCATAATGGTGTATAACAATGTTGATATAATTCCAAGTTCAAATACGAGCCTACTCTGATAAATTTAGTCGTATAGGCCTCGAAAATGGTACAAAAAGTATTTTACTATTTTTTAATTACCGGTTAGTTTGTCTTTTTCCATCTATGCCAATTATTTAAAATCTGTGTAACGCACGTTATTTCGTAAATACAAGATGCTACCTCAATTAGTAGTGGTATAAAAAAAATATGCATATATTAGCTGCACGTGAATTACTTTACCAGACGTAGATTGTAAGATGTCTTGTCTAAGCGACGATCCAGGGGATGAGGCTAGCCTACGTGGATTATCAGTTTTGTGAATCGCTAGCTCAGATTGGGATGTTTTATGAATTTTATTGATTATTTTCGTCCGTATAATGTTCTTTATTAGACTATAATAGTTAACAGTCGTATCCTCATTAGTTCCTGCAATAATCGAATGCAGGTAATAATATCTGCTTAAACTATACCGTATTTTTTCAGTGATTTTAAATGTTGATATCACTAATAGTACTCTTCTACACATATTGTACATATCTGAAAGTCATATATATATAATCAACATAGATAATTGTATATCGGGTCTCAGAACGTTCGCTCGGACATCATTACACGATAAACGTGTGCTAACAAGTGCGTCTTGGTATAGCATCTCGCAGGCAGCCATTTGACAAAGAGCGCATGTCAGGCACAAATCGTCTCATAGAGGATACACCAACGATCTATCCTCAGAAACACACATTTATGCGAAGAATCATGGGCGATAGAGCAGGAGTGAAACGACAAGCATGTACGACCTGAGCAAAATCCTAGTAGGGGCACAGCGACGCTCATGACGCAGAACCAAACTTCACCATAAGCCAGGTCGCCTTGGCCCTGGCAGGCCCACCGCCCGGCATATCGACCACGACGGTGCCCGTGCTGGTCTCGCCGTCGATTCGACACTGATACGATCCACCTTCAACCTCCTCCGCAGCCGAGATAGGAGCCTCGGCCTGCCTGTCTGGATCTACCCGATTGACAGCAAACCGACTCATGTGAAAGAGGATCGAGGACAGATTCGGTCTATGATCTGCCAACATCTGCGAATTGACCCTCTCACTAACATTAGAGGTAACTACATGTATTGCGCGTATACGGATTACCACGATTGATAGGCAAGAATAAAGTAATCTTAACTTATCATCAGTCTATAAAACATATGAGCGAATCACCGTTAGTTGCATTCGCATCATATTGCATACATGTAAGTATGATGTGAATGAGTCATCTGATCGAATGTGTTAATATAGATAATAGTATTGCAACATGACCACGTCTAAGATTTCGGCTAAAAACAACAAAAAAAAAAAATCCAAATGGTCAAGAGTTGTGCAATAAGCAACATTGTGGACACACGAACACCAGTACTTGATAAAATATGATAGGCGACCAAAATAGTCATACAAACAAGCACAATACACTGTTTAGTTCCTAGTGACATGTCACTTCATAGATAGCTTTATATTATCACTCCATCATTGATTCTGATACCCTTAAATACAGTGTTTGCTGTTGGATGTAAAAAAAAAAAAAAATAAAAATTCAGATGTTAGCCAATAGGGCAGCCAAACTGGCAAAACCTATTTCTCATCTATACAACATTATTAACTCTTGTGAACAAGGACAATAATGTCATCAATACATAATTCAAAGTCGTATAAACATTATACTAAATTCAACCAATTTAATGGTAGCACAATGCAAAGATATCGTGACTGCATATTGTACCTGTGTAGTGTCTATGGATAATCACTACTCATGAGGCATCTACGACAGCATGTGCTGTGATTCCTTAGTCATAGGACAATCATAGTAGATTAGCAGTCCTACACATGCCTTAAAGTATACTATCAGAAATCGATTAATTATCAGACTGCAAATCACAAATATAGAGCCCGTACAAGAAATACTACAACTGATTGCCTTGCATTCTATATTGTCTATACGAACAAACTTCCTAGCCTTACTATAGGTCTGTTAGTCCGAGGGTGTGCGCGGCTAAACGTTTAGTACAAAGGTACATTATACCCTGAATTGATTCACATTGACACATTTATTTTTGATTTGGTCGGCAGTTAGCGTGACCTATCTACTCAACATCGATTGTACCATGCATAAATTTGGTCACTCAATTGACCAATTGACAATAGCTTGTGTGTCTGCCTATATATTCCTGCTATCTAGTGCTGATCACAAATCATCAGAGCTAACGACGACATTGAATCCTATATCACGTTACAAAATAAAATATGTAAAATTATTGTATCAGACTTCACACTAGCATTCCAATCATGGAGTCGTTGATGCGAAACAGTATATTAGCGACACACCTAAATCCACTCTTATATATAGCACTAAAAATGCTTCTCATTATCTAAAACTAGTCATTTCCTCCCATCATTAAAATGTGATATTCCTAACCTTTTCTTTGGTATCGCCTTTATCTTTCGTAGCATAACCTTCTGGTGGATGAT
Source organism: Ophioderma brevispina (assembly GCA_023653785.1). Lineage (NCBI taxonomy): Eukaryota > Metazoa > Echinodermata > Ophiuroidea > Amphilepidida > Ophiodermatidae > Ophioderma > Ophioderma brevispina. Next base: position 26,995 of record JAMKCH010015562.1, read on the forward strand.
ATTGCTGGTATATGGACCTAAAAATGGTTATTGCGCAAATCCATATGTTGGACAAGTACATGACGAATTTACATTAGAAATCCACTGGGGGCAAACATCACCAGAGTTGAGTCGCTAGAATTACGTCATAAGCGATGCGCATGAGACACAATCTGAAGCGAGTTGGCCTAGAAAACGCTCTCCACCCTTCCGTTACATACAGGTTTTATAGACGATTACTCGTAGAAGTCTATACGCAACATCGACAAGTGAAAGGACATAGCATGATGTAATACGCACAAAAGATCATCAAATCTATTTCTCGATTCTTTGCAATCACTGATAGCAGCAAATAGTACTACCTGGTGCTTGCGGTAGCACCTATAGTCCTTCCGGCATACCTACGAGTACTCATGGTTGGAGAGCATTCCGTGTCGAACATAGGGTACCTGTTAAGTATTCGTAATTATCAGTCCATTGACTACTTCACTGCGCATTATACTTAGTGTAATGTCATCTGGCCGTGCTGTTACTACTCATATTCGAGTTGTCCTAGGCATAAACGTACTATGTGGAGATTCCGTCGGTTTGATGTCCAGCTATACACGAAGTCATACAGCTTAGGCACGGACTGGCCTAATATGCCTCGCTCATCTCTCCAACACCGTGTAAAGCACTACAGTGCATTATATAGATAACTTAAATATTTATCTGTCGTTCTATTGAACATTACAGCATGTCTAATTAAAGAGTTGAATGCAACTGTCCGATTCGCTATAAGTCCTTGCTAGATAACTTACGGCTATATCACGTAATATCACATTCATACACAGAAAGAGTATAGTATAACATGAGAAATTAGCTGGTTCAATATCGTGACAGGATTATATCACTAAATCAATCCCTTTGATAATCAGTATAATAACTGGCTACAATTTCGAATATGAAATCAACGTCATAAGTCTTGTCGTCAAACTGCCGAATCTAAGCAACTCATATAATGTTTAGTTCTTTCTTTCTACTCACATAAAGGTTTCATAACAAGAAAATGGATTAGACGTTCAAGAATCGAGTCAACACTCTAAAGGTGAACTAGTGGACATTCCCAAATGTTTGAATACATATACGCAATGATCTGTTTGTGACAACACTTAATATATCCATGGGAAATATCAATTTCATTCAAATTGTTCTGATCTACACTCCGTCGTTATTTTTACGAGATTTTAGATACCGGTCATTTGACAAAATTGCTAATATATCTCTTCCTAGTGTTTTCGTACTTGAAAGGTAGTAAGCCTACAAGAATTTGTATTTATTTTCAGTGACAGTTGGACCACTACTGTGCGAAAACTTAACCCTAAACTAGTAAATTTCAAAAGATACCCTATTGATTAAAGCGCGTGCTTTTTAGTTTAATTGTACTGAAAATCACAGTATCATTATAAACCCGTGTTGTATGTGTCGATCACTAGAATTAAAAGTGATTTTCCTCCGAACGCCTCGTAATTTAAATATAAACTTTACTGGAAAATTTGTGATTTATCTGTTTATTGCATTGAAGGTGTATATTTTGATTATTTTTGTAGAGTAAAAGGAATCAAAATCACATTTATAAGAAGAAAGCTATCTTACTATCAAGTCACTTTAGAATCTTCGTTGTATATTAGAAACGAGTGTGTACTTATAGTCCCAATAAATAATTATGCATCAAACGGGACCAGGGTACTATGCAGTGACCTGCTAGCACACAGGTATGGGCTATCAGGTACCCGAATGCGAAATAGTGAGGTTCGCAAATAGGTAGATGGTAAATAGTCAATATTATAGCACCCAAAAACAAGAGAGAAACATTTTGTGGCCGAGGGCATATCTGATCAGCATCCTATTGTGTGTGTAAGAGACGCGATCATTCAGCATAATCGATAAATTACTCATGTAAATTTTATGTCCATTTTACCAGACGTAATAAAACGACTACAACTGGAAGCTTATTCGAATTTTTTTCGAGAATCAACATTATGTACAGTCAGTTTATGATGTTCAATGATACGATTGAAGACTAAAGGTACCAGAAAAACTGCTATAACTTTCCCAGAAAATTCTGGCAGAATTCTGCCAACAAACCCCCCGTAAAGGTTTCCATGCAAAATACTACCTGTAGATTTATCGCTTGATGTAGGATATTTTACATTGAGTATTAAAGATTTGATTAAATCAATTTCTAATACAAAATAAAAATTGTAGACTCCTCATCCTCTTTTCATTCTTCAATCTGGCCATTCTTTGCCTGTAAGAGACAAGTGACACACCCGGAGTACAGTTATCCGAAGCTAAAACCCCGTCAAACGGTGTCGGGGGTCAGAAGTCACTAGCATAGTCATTTCTAGCGCCCTCCCGCAGGCAAAAGTCTGTTCAACATGTTGAATAACACCGCCTGATGCGATCTGATCGACTCTTTTTGTAGTACGCCAAACAGCCAATGTGCATTCGTCTCCTTTGACATAGAAACAGGGGACGTTTTTAGTTTTACTCTTTTTTTTTTTTTTTTTGTTGTTTTGTTTTTTTTTTTTTTTATGTTGTGCAAACAGACCAGTCACTTTGTAATTAAATTTGACAAGTAAAAGCAACAAAGATAATTGAATGGAAAGCGGGCTCAAAATGAAGAACGTTTCATTGTCCACAATGTCCACATAAAATCATTTTCCTAAAATGTTTCAAATTTTAGATATGCTAGTTCATAAGTCTTCTCAAAACTTTCAAAGAAAAAAAAAAAAAAAATTCCAAAAAAAAAAAATCGCACAACAAAAAAAAACACAATCCAAAACAAAAACCAAGCCGTATCACTTCTCCACCGTACTCATCCTGCTCTCACGCATCGCCCGTCCTTAAATAATGACTTTTGGTCGATGGCCTGTTGGAAGATTCGTGACGATATTTTCCAGCCTATCTATTTGCTAAGATAGTGATTTTTTTCTAATTATAAAAAAAAAAAAAAATTTTTTGGCAGCATATTTGAATTTGAAGTTTGTGACGACTTCATAAGTGTCCAATTTAATCCTTTGGACCAGTAGATATTTCTTCAATAAATATTTACTGCTTTCGTGGCTGATTCCATTATTATCACTATGGGCGCTACGTTTGAGGGACGCCGTCTTGATAATGCTCGGAAAAGCCACGCGCGCCAGACCAGGTGTGAAGTAATCATAGTCCGGCAGGTATCAAGTACCGGGCTCCATAGACGCAACGGAACTAAAGCGTGAAACTAATGCACCTGCATCGAACCGGACTGTGATCCCGGAGGACATATGTCTTAGTACCATATCTTGTCAGCGAAATCTGTTTCAATGCTAAATTCTATCAACATCATCCCGCCCCAATGTTCAAAAAGATTTACGTCATTGGTCAGTCGCCCCATTGTCTGGATCAATTGTTCAAAATATTACTTACAACCTCCTCAGGCTTTTTTTTTTTATCCCTAAATCCTATTCCAGAGCTAATATCACTGAATTTTACTCCGTTTCGAGGGAAATTATTCCAAACACCTTTCTTTAAAAGCCCTCGTCTACCGCAGGGAGGTGTGGTGGTTACCACCCCTCTTCAGGTTTTTAATCCCACAACGTCTTGCTAAACCCCCTTTTTGGTGCCAATATTATTTTAATGTAATTGTCATTGACATGTTCCGCTCTTTTCAGATATCCAAAAACCAACATCCACCAGGGTATAGTAATATACAGGGGGATCCCAAGTGGATGATGGGGGGGGGGGGGGGGGGTAACCACCCCCCTTCGGAAAAGACAGGTACCCACATGCCTAACACAAACACAGGAACATCACAGCATTATGATTTTGGTACAATGGATAGCTATGGTCCTCCTCTTCCATTGATACCAAAATGTGTACCACATGCCTAGAATTACGTCACAATGACGTTCATAAAGTTCGCATGTCAGCTAAACGGTCCCTTTTCCCCCCCCCTCCATAGACACACACAGTGAAAAAATTCATTTTCTGCCAAAAAGTGTAGGAAAATCAGATTTTCCAATTCGGTTTTTGACTCTACTTGATGGGAATGACTAGTTTTATATAATGCTCATTTTAGAGCTATAGAAGGTGTTTGAGTCGCTAAATTTGCGAACTATCATTTTTCCACCGTATATTCCGTATTTGCTTCTTTCCTCAACATTGACGTCAATGGTGACGTCATAATGGGGATGTTGGTACTTATTATGGTATCCAATGAAAGAAGAACTCTAACTATTCCTTCTGTACCAATTTACAGAATCGGGTGTTCAGTCACGAAAATCACAGGGGGGTGGGTACACACCCCCCCTTCAGAGTTTTTGTTACAAAAAATGACTTAGGTAGACGAGGGTTAAACTTTCAGTCTCCTGCCCGTTAATTTGACTGCACGCTATTACCTTTGTCCGTGGTTGTTAACATTTCACCACGTAAAAATCAAACTATTTGACATAGCTAGTAAAATATTTTTTCAACTTAATTGGTAACAGCTTCCCAACCCATCTCCTCAATTCCAAAACTATTTTACGCCACTGCTGTTCTTTTCTAATCCAATTTTTTTATGTACAGGTACAGCTAATCGGCAAACCTTTCATCATAAATTTTTAATTCCAACACCATATCCCACCACAGTCAAAAACACTTTACGCACCTGCTTTTCCTTCCTGCATATAGGCGGAAAAGACTAAAATGTATCCAACGCCCAATTTATTGTTTTACATATAAAAATTTTGTCTTTCTAAAAAACTCTAAAAGCCATCATTAAAATGTTTCGTTACTGGTGGAAAAAAGCGGGCAAAAACAATAGCTACTTTCGGTCCCAATGGTACTGGTGCGCGCAAAATCATTGTTTTGCCCTGATTTTAACCGATCAATTTCTTTCACAATATTAAAGGGCATTTCTTGATACAAAACTCGTATCCCTGATTTATCTCAAAGAAAGTGGATTTATATCATCGAAAACCGATTGGCCAACGTATATAGTATGCGCGAGAATCTTATGTGTAAGATTCGAGTGACTATAGAATCAAATCGTAAGTTTGATATTTCGCTCCTCTAAACCGGACAGAAATTACAGCAAAGTGGCCTTGTGGAACAGAGCCAATACAAACTAATTCGCTCATAAAAACATTCACAAAACAACCATCATAATTCAATTTTTTGAAAATTACTTTTCTTGGATATCGAAATGCAACTTTATTGTCCCAGTCTTAACATATGCTGAATTTCTGCTGAATTATTTCTTTTGAATGATTTGTTGTGTTGTAGCTGTAGTCTATTGGAGCCCCCCACCCACTAACGTGTATTAACTTATAATTTCAGTGTAATGTTGACCTGTTTAGAACGCTTTCACCCGCTGTTCCTATCTCCTGCACCGTTTTTGTCGCTTCTGTCGTGATCATGTCCTCTTCTTATTCCTCTAAAGCATTCAGCATTAGAATGTCTCTAAAACACCATACGCCATAACAGTCTGCGTTGTCAGTCCCATTCACCTCTCTGTTCGGTTTATAAGTCATCCATTTGTCGTTCTTTCCTTTTTGTAACCCTCGTCTTAACCAGTGTGTGTGTGTGTGGGTGTGTGTGTGGGTGTGTGTGGAGGGGGGTGGGGGGTGGGAGGAGACCCGAGCGGACCACCTCCAGTTGAACTTTGCATCGGTGCGTAAAATGCCAAAAGTTTTCGTAACAGGTTCTAAAGTAATCATTCTTAATCCTTAAAAAAACACCTTCACCGGGCTTGGGATGCGCGTCACGGGAAGGTAAGGGGTGCGTTTGCCACCCAAGGATATTTTATAGTATATGTTGAAAATATATGCATAGTATGGCTCTTAAACTATTTATGTAAAAACGAGGTTGCCATCCTTAAAGCAGGAAGAAAACCGCATGAAAATCCGATTATTCTAGTTTTTTTTGCGCAAAAACTTTTTGTGGAAAATGTACTTTTGTCGTGTTCGCGGGACTTTGTGAAGCCCACTAGGTAGTTGGTACTTTATATTTGGGTATCAATGGAAAGAGGAGGGACCAGAGCATCACTGGTATCAGAATCATACGCATCGGGGGATTATAACGAATTCGCGAGGGAGGTGGTGGTAACCACCATTCTCCATGGGTAAACCGGGTTACATAAAAGATTGTAAGACGAGGGTTAATTTCCCAATTAATCATATTTATCTCCTCCCAATGGATTTTGCATGTTGTATTTTGTGGTATAGCTTTAAGTTGTCCTAACTCTGATTTTATTCTATTTATCCCATGTGTTTTATTTCAGCCCTGACAAAGAAGCCGAAATTTTTGGCTTTTTCTTTCAGTAAAAAATGTGTATTCTTTAAATTTAAAGAAACAATAATTTAACAATAATAATTTAAAGAGTCAAGGTGCTCCAAAGAACGGATTAACTTTAGTGCCGCGGGCAATATGTGTATAAGCGTCCAGCAGTTGTAAAGTCCATAGACATTTCCTATAAGCCTGTCTCCGCGTACTTCATAACGACACAGCGTTTCAGAAGTGCTGCCCAACGATCTGGAAAAATATTATAAGATAAGTCAATTAAAGAGATTGAAACATCATGGCTGCGTGAAATTTCCCACATGGTAAATATATTATATAATGAGTATCACTGAAAAGTGATTCCTCCAAACTCGTTACTTGGCTGCCCTTAAAATCACATTCTATTACCTTTACTGCCCATTATCAAAGTGCGCTCTTTGATTGATTAGTTTTTACTGCCCATTATTCTGCGATCTGTGGGTCGCGATTGCGCCCTAGTGCTTAAGCAAAGCGAACATTCTGGGTTCGCGCGTGTCACCATCACTAAAGTCGCACGCGCTAACCTTTACTCGGAGGAAACACGGGGCGCTGATAAAGACGTAAACACTGTTCCGTTTTTAGTAAGACATTGCTCATTTTTTTTCTGTTATTATTTCATTTATTTATAATATAATAAGACCAATAAAGGGTGTGATGTCCAATGTTTATGCCGAATAATGTGTCCTCGGCAGTAACAACATTTGAATAATGGGTCTTGGCTTCGCCTCGCCCATATTCTGTTTTTTTACTTACCTCGGACACATTTTCTTGCATAAACATGACTATCTTACCCTTTATTTCTTAAATATTGGGTCGTGATTGCGTTTGAATCGAAAAACCTGGACGCATATTAACATGCGTCACTCAGCCCTACGCACCTTGTGAAACAACTCCGTCAATTTACGCAGTCGATAGGTATTTGCGCGCCCAGCTTATTATTTAAACGCTACGGTAGGTGATTTGAACGGGAGCAATCACAGAAATGGAGGCGATCACTGAAAACAAGCTCTCACTAAAACATAAGTGTCACTCAAGCATGAACACGATACACACACGGGCGACACCATCTACAAAACCACATGGTGAAACAACCACACCGCAGGGTGAATGTGACAACCTCCGCAAACTCTCGTTAAATAATCAACCGTTTCTAACTGATTTTTAGGACTCCCAGAGATACAACATTCTGCAGTCTTAACATTTTTAATACTCATGTTCTCGTGAGTTTTCGTCATCTAGCCTGTAGCTCGTGATGTTAACATTTTCTACCAAGGACCCGTTAAAACTTTCCGTCTATTTGTAATTCTTTTCAAAACTACACCCCGTGTCCTAACCCCTGGTGTCCGTCACATGAACCAAAGCGCAATCCATGACTTTTATTGACCATTGTTAAAATGCATTTAGGGTAAAATGCCTGGCAAAGCAGTTGCCATGTATTTTACCGTAAATTTTATGATTTTACGGTAATTTTTTACAGTTTACAGTAATTTGTACGGTATTGTGCCGTTAAACATTTTTTTAATTTTTGTTTCCGAATTTCACCATAAAAGTCCGTCAACCGTCAAATTTGGAAATAACCGTATTATTTTACGGTTCACCGTAAAAATACGGGGAATCTTTCACATTGTATGATTGGTGGGCGATCTGTCTCTATGGCTCCCGCAGCCTCTTTTCCCTCTACGTTTTTCCCCTTTGAAACCCCTTTTTCTGTTTTTAACACTGTCTGTTTTTGGGCGCGGTCTGTCTCTCTTGGTTTCCAAATTTCACACCCTATAAATTACTTTAATAATAATTTAATTCTATTAATCTCTCGACCATCTCTCCCTCTTGCTCTCCGCTATATATCGTCCGAATCTTCCAAACATGCCAATCGAACCCAAAGTCCACATTTCGAGATATCGGCGCATTGATTTTAGTGAATTATGAACTTGCATATCAAAATTGAAACATTTTAGGAAAATGACTTTATGTGTACATAGTGGACATTGAAACCTTCTTCATTTTGAGCACGCTGTCACTCAAGTATCCTTTGTTTTCCTTTACAAATTAGATATTTTTTTGGGGCTTTTTTGCAAAAACTAATCAACGCGTCCCTCTGTTTCTATGTCCAAGAACGAATGGCCCCGCATTGGCCCAGTTGTTAGCGACTCAAGAGAGTCGATGCGATCGCCTCAACGGTGGTATTGATCCTGTTAAACATACTTTGCCTGTTGAGTGGCTACTAAATCGACTATCATTTTGTATGATTTTCTACCCGTCATCATCTCTTACAGTCAAAATTATGCCAATTATAGCTAGAAAAGGACTGATGAGGTTCTATTTTTGTTTAATTTGTACTTAGAATTGATTTCATCAAATTTAATACTAATGTAAAATATATTACATCAATCTATAAATATTATTAATTTTGAATGGAAACCTGTAAAAGCTGTATTTTACGGGTTTTTTTGTTAGCAAGAATTGCTGCCAGAATTTTCTTCTGTAAAATGTATATTTTCATGTAAAACCATAGTACACAGTTAATATCATAACGCATAATTGACAATTCATAATAATGTACATAATGTTGATACCGAAAAAATCGAATAAAAGCTCCAGTTGTAGTCGTTTTATACCCCTGGTAACTTGGACCATAAAATTTACAGCATTTGCTGTATTTCCAAATTGAAAAGTCGATCGGCCTCCATTGTAAAGTACACTAAGACTCTAACAGTGTATCTCCTTACGTTTGAAACCCTGGGAATTATTAGACATAAACTTTCCATAAACGTTGCAGTGGAAGAATTGTTGATGTATCTGTTTATGCTTGAGGTGTTATATTTTTTGATAACTTTTTGCAAGTAAAAGGGAATCAACTATCACTATTTTTATCAAGAAGAACGCTTTATCTTACTATCAAGTCATGTATATTTGTAATTAATTTTAGAGGCGTTCGACGAATCGTTTTAATTCTCAACTAAGGAAGAGTAAGATTGGCATTATTGTCAAATGAAGGTTTCTAAAAGCGTACACAACGAACAACTTCGGAGTGTCTATTGGTACAATTTGAAATCGCAATTGCATCCATGGATATTTTCTAAATTTTTGTCATCAAACAGACCCATTGCGTAAGTTTCCCCTTTTGGAGTCCCAGCACTCGTACAGTAAGTTGAAACTGTTATAGTAAACACCAAACCATTTTGAGGTTAAGATGGCTGTTTGCCGGCATTTCTACTTCTACTGCATTTTACTCAATGGTTAAATTGTCATTTCAAAGACTTCTGACGTTTTAATAATTTCATTTCAAATTCCCAAATTTTTTATTATCAAAGTGGGTATTTTATTGAAAATCAGAATGATAAGTTTGTCCTCATATTAAAACATATTTCGTTATTGGAATTGCAAAGGAAATAATTTCATCAAAATTTTCAATAAAATGAAGTGTAATCGGGTTCCATTCAATTATATTGAGTAATTCAATGAAGTAATCTTTCGTTAATGTAAAATTAATCACATATTTTACATTGAGCGCTGGTTGATATGTAATAAATATTTTTTTTTTATACTGCCTCTGCCAAAACTAGGGTGTTTAATTAACACCGCCGTGTTCTAGGAGGATCACAACCAAAAGGATGTCAAATTCAACGTTGGGTGTTATTTTAACACTCTATGGTGATTTGTTTAACACCAAATTGTGGTTAAAATAACACCAAAGGTGTTTACTTTTTTGATTACCCTCTTGGTGTGGTACTCCTAGAACACCGGCGTGTTAATTTTAACACCCTATGTTTTTTGGCAGTGTGTACTCAAAATCACTACTTTAATTGCGCTTATTTAGTAAGTACATATAGAAATTAATCAAGTGTAGTTTTAAATATTAATCAACGACGTTGGACGCACTCAAAATAATATTTAGGTATGGGGGAAATATAGCAAATGAAAGAGGAAACACGAAAAAGATGTTGAGGTACAATGTTTTACATATCATTATTGATCGTAATTTTGGCTGTAAATTAATCATGTAATTCACTTATTTTCGTGTAATCCTATCTACCTGAGAAGGGAACCTGACCCTCTGATAATGAAACAAATACCGTACCACGATACTGCTACCTATTAGGGAATCATAAAACCATTTATTTATATGCATTACTTTCCTTCAAATTATTTTATAATCTATTTGCCATTAAATTGAAGCAATATCATACAAAAACGTGAAGGGTTTCAACAAGATGTTTTTGAACGATCTATAAAAAAATTGAGTGAAAAATAAGTTACTACGTACATTAGTGCTTGTTGTTGTGACTTTTCTGTGTTACCAATTGTCTTGTTGTTTGTTACAAACTTTGAAATAAACTAACATAGCTATTTGAATCATTTTCTGAATACACTTCAACAATCAATTAATTTCCAGTCCAGCAACAGGTGGGTTAAAATGAGTAATTTTTACTACTTTTTTTGCACAATTTACATTTTCGCTAATTTAATACTGCATTTTTGTTTAACATTTCTCAATAAATAGGGGTATTCGTGAAATTAGTCTCATGAAACGTATAGTTTGGTATCCATTACACAATAAAAAAAACCTTTAACTATTATGTCTAAAAACAATAAAAAAAATCATAACATAAAAACTCAACTTGGTGCGATTTCAAAACTGAAGGCTCTTTTTTGCCTTCCTCTGCGTCCGGATCGCTTAGACAGTCAAGACCAAATCTTACAATCTAACGTCTATTAAAGAAGAGCTACAAAATTAACAGTGGCCCGAAAAATGGATCAAGAAAAATACAATTGGCCGTAATTTAAAAATCAGCAAATACTTTTTCAAATTTTCCAGGCCCTTTTAACGACTAAATTATAAAGCGGCTGCCAATTTGAACTTTAATTATATCCACATTATTTTGCACTATTGTGGATTTTTCAATAGGTTATTTCAGGAAAACGAACTGTAAATCTTACAAGAAAACGATCCCATAAACTACAGGCTTTTATAGTTTTCCATCGAAACTTCCTTTATCTTTACCCGTTTTAATGCAATTATTTTTACCAAAAATTAAAGGTTCATGGTTCGATCGCTAATGACCCCAGACTTTACCCGAAGTGAAAATTTTGGTTTATCAGATCTAAAGCTACTGTTTTTTCTCATTTACACTGTGAAATATTAGTGCTAAAGGATGTTTGGTTTGAATGTTGTGAGCGAAATATGCCCCCATTTTGGTCGAACCAATATTAGTTTTTACATAGTACTCTTATACTGGGCCTTACAAATAATGTTTTTAGCTTTATTTCAAACGGGTGAAATATCGGCGCGAAACCTTAAAGATGTGGTTTTGAAGTGAGGCCATATCATCACGATTAAAAATTTTATAGACTTATATGCACCATATAAAATTTTGGTTGACATTTGTGATAGACCTTACTAAAGTTAGTGTGTTCGTCGTGCTTGTTTTATTTCAACACATTCACAATCTCTGTATAACTCGCCAAATATATATTTTTCGGTGTGTTTTGATTGAATATTTGTTCCAGGATATGTATTTCACAGTAAGTAATTGCAGAATTTTTGTCATTGAAATACTGCAAAAAATTCGATTTTTTAGTGTGGCCAAATTTGGTCTCAATACAACAGCTACACCCACGTTGTACTAATATAAAACTTCGACCAGACTTCTATGGCTACCAGTGTTGATCAAGAGAGGAGATAAATCTCGCATAATCCCATTGTATCGATAGGTCACTTTAATAACTGTGTCGTACGGTGGTTTTCAGGTATGCAGCAAAACAGAAACGAATGCATATTGGTCCTGTTTTGGAAGACTTTCATTGGGCGGTTGGGTAGGATTTTCCAAAAGTGAAAAATCTATTATATCTACAAATTGAATGTTATTTTGTCAATATTTGGTATATGAAAACGACTTGGTAATATTATCATAATTGCAAAAAATCAATTTCGCAAAATGGGTCGATTGGCCTGTTTGGAAGACTCTGACGATATTCCCCTCATATTTTCACATACCTCTACTGTCTAAAGACCCTCTAGCTCGTCCTTTATTTTTATTTCCTTCCTGCTTTTGCCCCAATTTGTTTTGTTTACTTTACTTTTATTCTTTTCTGCCCCTTTTCTCTCATCCTGCTTCCTCTCTATCTTTCTTCTACTATATGTTTGTATATTATTATTTATCTCTTGTTTCTTCTCTCTCTAGTTTTTGATTACCTCTCCTTCCCTTGTCTCTTCTCGCCCGGGTCTCACTCGAATCCACACATCTCTCGCTCTTCCTCTCCCCTCGTTCTGCATGCGATCTTTCTTTGGCTTCCGAAGCTACTTTTTCCCTCTCCATCCCTTAATTCCCTCTCTTTGAACGTTTCCCTTTTCTGTTACTTTGAAATTCCCCTTTTCCTTTCTGTTTTTACTCTGTTTTGCTTTTAGTTTTTTTTTTTTTTTTTTAATAATTTAAATTAACGTTTTCTCTCTTATTCCGTCTCCCTGGACCATCTTTACTCTCCCCTCCCCAAATTTTCAGTTTTCTGATGCATTCTGTATCTCGCTCATTCCGTCTCTCTCCCTCTACATCTCTTCTTACTCTTCTCTCTATTCTCTATTTCTTTATGACAATCTCTCCCCTCCTTACAAATTACATTTCCCCATCTGTCCTGGCTGTCTTTTATTTCCTTCTCTGCTTTGTTTTATGTGGACTATGAATCCGGCAGACAAAAACTTCTACACCGGTTTGTTTTGTACATTCTTCCTCATATTTGGCCCGTCTCTTCTCAGGCGTACGGACGATCACGCGAATCATGGGGTATTCGCGCCGCGCCGTGAACAAGGACTAAGGGCGACGAATAACCATGGAGTTCACGCAATACCGAGCTGCGCGCGGTCCTTGCGATAACATCTAGAGTGATAAATACGGTCGTTGGCAACTCCGCAATAGACGATGCACGATCCCGAAATGCATCTCATTCGGTGCCATTCCATCCGGGAATTGGTACAGAGGTCATGTTTACAAAAAAAAATTGTTGTTCCGGTCGACGCGTCGCCGATCAGTGCCTAAAATTACAAGACAAAGTACCCTTTGCACGTGGGAAGTTAATATTACAAAAATGTAAGAAGAATATCTAAGGACAAAAAATAAGTCAAGGGGGGGGCACATGGTGTTGAAATTCACGATCGACAACACGTGATATTTTCGATTGTACTGTGCCCTACTTGTCACCGGACGGACGATTACACAAGTTATTGTGCAAAGTCACAGATAGGGTTTAGTTTCTGGTATTTCGTTACGCCGGTCCTAACCGTATGTTTTTTATCCGACTTGAGTCTGGTTAAAAGTTCCGGATGGAAATGGGCCACCGAATGAGATGCATTTCGGGGGACTTGGTGTCCCCAATAGTCTATTGTTTAAATAAGTACGCACATGACGCGCTGTAAAAAGGCGAGGTTGTGATTGGGCGACGACTGTCGGTGAGCATACCGGTCGTTGGCAATCAGCAAGTGTTTAAGTAAATTACGCACGGCGCGCTGTGAAAGCAAAGTTATGATTGGGCGAGGACTGAAAGTGCTACGCTGGAAAAAGGAGGAAACGTAATAAAATTCCCAATCCGATGGCGCTCCCCATGCAAAGTTGCGTTTTAATAATATAGATGTATTGAAGAGTAATTATCAATTCCAAAATCAAGATGACTTTACGATTTCAAAAAGTCTGCACAAAACAAATGTCAATTAAGTTTGTACTAAAGATGTTTTAAAACTGGTTAAGCGCCAAAGCTAAGCCTGATCCTCCCTTTAGACAAGCCTATAGTTTCTTTTTTCATATTTGTGTCAAATAATGTCTTTCCTTCTTGTCTTCCGTTTAATTTAAAACAAGTACGAAGCATGTAAAATAACGTTGAGCTATACGGTATGGGTGATATAAAATATTGTTTGACGCCACCTACCGGCAGTAATCGTCTTACCGTCGCCAAATCTGATCCCTCATATACCACGTGTCCTTGTATCCAACATCAAACAACGGCAGAAGCAGGGGTGAATTGAAGTTGTACTCGCTTTCCCCTGCTGTTCCCGCGAGAAGCGCATGATAGAAACTCCCGCCCACCAGTGGAAACCACCCTATAGTTGATAGAAAAAATTGTCATTTTCAAATAAGAAAAAACAATGGAAATTTTACTGGAAGTGGACAAATTGTGAATGCCAAAGAACGCAGACACTGATATCAATTAATTTAATGTAATATTGGAAATCTCCAAAAATTGTAAAATCTAATGTCGAATTATAAATCTGATAAAAGTCAGAAAGTGTAAAACCTTCTAAACAAGTTATGTACTGTGAAGGGTTAATAAACACGGCTGATATTTCCACATTTAATACACATATCAATAAAACCACGGGTACAAAATAAATTTCCTCGGGTTATACGATGAAAACAAGGGTTTTGTTCGGATTTTGGTCGACCGGGACTACTTCATCTGAGATGGCACTGAAGAAAATACCGTTTCAAGCATTTTTATCTTTAGGTACGGTGTTCAGGGCGACCTGGCAATTCCATTAATGCCGAAAGTTACTTTTAATCAACCACATAATTTCGATGTAATACGTACACGGAACGCAGTGGTAACTATAACTGCTAAGCAAAGATACAAAATGGCCACGTATTACAAACCTTAAGGCAGTGTGCAATGCCACTTTAAACAAAATGCATGATGATGGAATGCATGGCCAGTAAAAAATTGAATCTTTGTACATTAAAACAAGCAAATGTCAAAAATAACACCAATACCTGACAGTGTCGTTAGTCGCTCCTTGTCCGTGAAAAACAAATCCGCGCCCAACCTCTAAAGTAGCAATCGAAACCAATATATGTGATATATAGTCGTCTGGGTCTATGATCCACGGTCCTGAATACTAGTCGTTGGTTATGGTTGGTCTGTCGGAGGATGCTGGTTCAGTAGTTGGTTACCGGTTATCCGTCGGGAAGGGTGCTGGTTTCACCCGATTGCAAGTTCTCTCCTTTGGATTATAAGTTGAAATACGAGGAGGGTATTGATTTCATAAATAAATATTTAGTCACAGGCAGGGAATTTTGGCAATAGTCTTTAGGCGACTCCAATTGGCCTAAAAACAAGTCTAAGAACCATTTTGTCTAAACCCAGTAATTGCAATATTATCTGGTCTAAAATTTCTATCATCTAATATCCATATCGTCTATATAACCGAATTGGTCTATTGCCAATTGGTCTAATACCCATGGTATAAACCCATTTGGTCTAAATATCCATTTGGTCTAAACAACCAAAACGTCTACCAATATTTAACAGTCTTCTTTGCGATACCACAAGTCATTGTTAATGGCGTGTCGGTGGTGTTCAAGATTTATCACCGGAGTAGTTGTTCCGGGCCGCGTGTACCATGATACGGACGCTACTAAACATCATGGCCCTTAAGATTAACAGTAACTGAAATATTATAATCCTTATTACGGCGTTGTTTGATTTGCTATTAATTTTTTCCTTTGTATTCTCGATAAAATTTCAAAAATGAACATAGAAAAAATGTCACATCCTTTTTCTAATTTTCTGTACCGGTGTAGAAGTAATTATCGTCAGGCGTACCCATAGTCCGGGAACAATGGTGAACAATAGGGCAATCGATTCAGTTGACTCTTCACACAACATTAGTTTCACGCTTTATTCCGTTATCGTGTACATGGTGTATGGAGCCCCGGACTATGGCTCCTGTCGGACTATATCTGCTTTCACACCGAGTTTGAGGTGATCGTTCACCACTTTGGGTGACTCCCCATAATGCGACGTGTTTACCTATTTTGAGCAGGGTGTCTAGCATTATTCCTGAAAAAAGAAATAACAGCTCTAGCTAAATAGTATATTGGATTGCAATATATGACCCATTACAGATTGCTTGTATACAGGAGTTTCATTCTAGGCATGATTCAGCACAATGAAGACATGGAAAGTGGCCCACGTTTGGCAGTCATATCTTTCGAAGTTTAGAGGTCTTTCTTGCTTTGCCCGACGAAACATTTTGTTTTTAAGTAAGGGGCCACTTTGGTGTATCATTGAAAAACGTAACAAATTCTTCTTTGATGAATGCGTTAATCAGATGGTAGGTAAAGATTGAGAATGTCTTGTCAGGGTGCCTTTTCAAGACTTCGTCCTGTCTTGCCAAATGTCAAGCTTGTAGTTCAAAATTATACACCTCAATATGGCGGGTGTTCCGTAATGTGAAACATTGTCCACTTCTTATGTGGACACACTTAAATTAACCTTAATGTATAACATGTGGTTTTATTCCGTTGAAGGTTTCGAATTCAAAAGTGTGTACGAACGACGTGGGTCACCTAGAGGACAAACATGCTCAATATACGCTGCCCAGCAACAAAAAGTATTTGCGCCAGCAACGTTACTTCTAAACAAGTATAAAGTCGCGTCTTGCCAGATTGGTTCGCAAAGCATAAAAAACGTGCTGAAGGAATCAACCGATTGGTGGAATCGAACAAGTTACATTTAAGTAATTTTAGGTAATTCTCTTTCTAGGTGAAGAAGAAACAAGTCATCAAATCTCACACTGAAAACAGATCAGTCATCGCAGACCGCTCAACAACTTTCGAGGGTTAGTGTAAGAAGGCCCATCTGCAATAGCTGCCATTTGTCAGTTGTGTTCTTGGCAAGTGTTATACCTGCCAATCTAACATGTGGAGGCTATTTGCAGATGGGGCCTGTTGCCCTAAACCCTCGATTCGTTGACACAGTTTGGATCAATGAATCAAATTTGCCAGAATAGTTGAAAAGTTGGACACGATCTTGTAGGTACACGCTGACATTTTCCTATCAAAATAAGTAATTTCTTTTGGTTTCAGATGAATGGACTATTGTTCTGATTGGACGCCTCAAAACAAAAAACAAACAACAAAAAAAAAATCCTGCATCACGCTTGAGAAGAAAGCCTATTTTGGAAGCAAGGAGGGAAAACAAAAACCGGATAACGGAGAAAAACTGCCAGGAGCGAGCTTGGGATAGAAACCAATTACACCTAACCATGTACTACCGGAAGGGGGGGGGGGGGTGGTTACACCCCCCTTCGGGTTTGACCGGCTTGCTACAACCCACTTTTGGTGCAAAATTATTTAATTGTAATGTCAATTGACACGTTCCGATCCTTTCACAACAACCAACATCAACCGGGGTGATGGATGGGGGGGGGGGTGCAACACCCCCCCCTTTCGGGGAGAAGTACCAACATGCCTAGCACAAACAGGGCATATCACAGAAATTTTATTTGGTACAATAGATAGCTATGGTCCGCCTCCTTCCATTGATACCTAAAATGAGTCCCAAAATGCCTAGCATTATGTGAGAATATCCGATTTCATTGCGGTTTTTTACTCTACTTGATGGGAAAATGTTGTAGGTTTATTAATGACAGCAGGTTAGAGCTATAATAAAGGGTTCCATCGCTTAAAATTGCGAAATATGCATTTCCACCCTATATTCAGATTTTCGGACTTTCCTCAGCCTATGAGTCATGTGAGTCTAATGGGGATGTTGGGGTTACTGACATTGGTACCAATGGAAGAGATAGAAACGCCAAGCTATCCTTTGGTACAATATTCACAGGAATCGGCTGTTCGAAACGAAAAGCCCAGGGGAGGGGTGGTAACCACCCCCCTTCGGGAGTTTTTGTTACAAAAACTAGCTAATGGAAGCCGAGGGTTTTAAAACCCTCTTCTCGACCCTCAGAAATGAAAGAATACAAATAACTGATTCAAGGTGGTTAAAACTAGAAGTATCTAAAATGGATATGTCCATGGCCCTAAATATAATTTTTTTCGCCAAAGTTCCCCTTAGGAATTAAATATGTGCAGTAAGGTGTTTATGGGCTTCAAAATCACCCGCCCTTTGATCGCGGGTCCAATGGCGGTGGAACCGTCTTTAATTGTGTGGAAACCATAGAAACCTGCCTCGAACCGGAAAAAACCTGCGGAAACGAGAATGGATCGAGAACCGACTAGTTACCGGTGGTTGAGTTATGAAAGCCGCCTAACTCCAGTTATAGCAAAATTAAAGTCGTTTACCTAGGAGTATCAAAATCTGCACACATGCCATCTTTTAATGACAGAAACTCCTCACATGAAGCAACTAGGCCAGGTAAATCCAATGTCTTCAATACATGACTTGTATCCTCTTGTATTTCTTAAGGCAGACTTCCTTGCATGGCACGGCAGGTTGTTCCGTGATCCAGATTACCTTGGGCAAAACTTCCTGGTGCATAGATGGCACACACAAATTTGCTGAGTATGTGTGTGTGAGGCAATTAGCTTGCAGCAATGGTAGAAACTCGGATGGAGCCCAGTTCTGCCGTTTGAGATTCCGTGTGACCGAAGAGAACGAAATTGGGGAGGTTATGTGAAGTTGCTGTATGTTTACAGACGAAGTGTTCAGATTCAAAACATTGTTCTGACACCGAGGTGAAGAATTACGTCAGTAGGGTAACCTCGTGACTAGTCGGGTTAAAACCGCCATAGGTACCAACACACGGACACGGTCCAGGGTGTGCAAGATATAAATTCAACATAATTCTATTTTACTGTACGTCTCAAAATGGAAACTTTCTATGAATGTCAGTGTTTTGCTTATACCAATTTAATGGGAATACAGAGGGTAAGGGTAAGATCAGCCTTACAGTGTATGGAACAAACATATTAAGAATTGTATTTCTGTGTAAGTGAAAATTTGTGTTCAGCCATGAAAATAGCATGTGTATTTTGACATAACTGCTTTTTCCCTAAATTTTATGGCAAATAACTTGACAAATTGTGTGTTGTAATTCTGAAATTGGTTTAATCATTACCCCTCACAACTGAAAAGGAATAGAGAAAATGATAATATTAAATCATTAAATATATTCAATCCTGCTAATTGTTAATGTATAAGAAACTGAATAGGGATGAAACTTTGAGGTTACATATCTCAAAGGCCGATTTTAAGATACGTGTTGCTATAAAGGGCCGCGGGTATCGAGAGAGGTTGGGCCATTTTGTGACTTAGTGACCCTGTCGAATTCGGCAGTCTCTACGGAAAAAAAGTGCATATCATGCCCCTTACCTTATCTTAAGACGACTACACGAGTTCATCAAGGTCACTAGGTCACCAAATATGACCCAACGACTCCAAAGGGGTATCTTCTTGTTTGTGGACTCGTGTAGGTTACCAGACTCGTATTGGCTATCCATGAGGGGGCTTATTTAGGGGTCAATTTTGAAACATGTAGATAATGAATGGCCCCATATGTACAAGCTATCCCTCTTCCAGTTGGGCTGAGACCAATAATTTCATAATTATTCAGGTGTTCATGTCTAGATTGCGTGCAATATGGTAATAACTTCAAATTCATATATATTCTGCATATAGGCATGTGTAAAGGCATTTGTTGATGATTTATTTATTTGTACCCCTGCCTTTTAAAATTAAACAAGATTGCTTATTCCTTTTGGTGATTGATGGCATGTTCATACATTTATATAATATTTAAAAAGTCCAGTTGCCTCCGCATATATACTCACTTTTAAAGTCAACCGTGATCAGACCATCAGATGAAGCATTCGGCGCGCATTCATATTGGCCAGCAACCAGATCCTCATTCAATTCAAGTACAGCCGTCCGGCCAATAAGATTAACACTGCCCGTCGCAGCAGACTCTGCTTAGGAACAATAACAATATGCAATAATATAAAACAATATTTTTTACGGTCAACTTTTTCCGCACCTGCCTACACAGAGAAAAAAAAAACCGCATAAGTTATATAAAAATAGAACTCTATCACAATTATGTAAAATTTTACTTAATTTAGATAAAAAGCACTTAAATGTAGGTAACATTTTATTTAAATTAGGTAAAATATTTTATGAAGTTTTATTTTTACACGGATTGTTTATTTTTTTACATATTTTTTCTCTGTGTATGAGCAAGAGCTTTTGCCAATTCAAAATATTTATCGTCCGGGCTTTTGAAAAAGACTTTTTGGAAGCATTTTTCTGAAGCATTCTTTTTCTCAAGTTATGACTGAAATGTTAAAAAAGGGAAAAACAGAGTGGACGCTTAACATGTCTAAAATGTATTTCTGTTTTACTTGGATATATATAGTTATATATATATTACAGGTCTAAAATCTATTTGTTTTACTTGGATATATATATATATATATATATATATATATATATATATATATATATATATATATATATATATATATGAGAGAGAGAGAGAGAGAATCCTAGGTGCTAAAGAGTACGCACATTACCACATTTTTAAAGTAATATTTTTTATTAAGTGGCCATAGGCCTATCAAGAAGAACAAGTCTTGAACGGTGTAGATGGTTAACACGCTTGTCATGTACGCAAGTGACCCGGGTTCGATTCCCGGCGAGTGCTCTTTGAGGCTTTCTTCTTCTCTGATCTTTCTTTCTTTCCAATTGACTTGTTCTTCTTGATAGGCCTATGGCCACTTAATAAAAAAAAATACTTTAAAAATGTGGTAATGTGCGTACTCTTTAGCACCTATGATTCTATGTTAACTTACCGCATAGCGCCATCCTTGAATCTAATATATATATATATATATGATTATTACACGATATTAATCATTCAGTATCATTACTCGGAGTTTCACGCAGCTATACACCACGATCTTCAGATGATTTTGAATGTTTATGTTATTGTACAGAGGCGCGAGCAGTTGGTAACTGCAAATGTGCGTACGCAACTCGCGCAAAGTGAGCATCCGTAAACCTCCAACATTGAAATGAAATTTACAACGTTTTATTAGCACGTTTATTTGTTTTCCCGTGCCTACAGGTTGAGATGATTTCAGTTTTCTTGTTGATATTGTTACCCTTGCTGCACACAATTTGCAGTTTTTTTTCAAGGAAAAGGTTACATTGTCTTGATTTTCTTGTCTTGATAAACAAAGAATAACACATCAAAAGTCACCACTGTACTCGCTAAATTTCTTAGATTAAAAACTAATCTATTTGGATTGCTATCAGGGACAAATGCAAGTTTAGATTAAAAATTTAAAAAAAATCCATTGAAATATAAATCTAATAAATTAAAAAATTTTAATCAAAATTTAGATTTGTCCTTCGTTTTAATCTAAGAAATTTAGAGAGTAAGAAAGGTAGAAAAACCTGCCACAAAACAAAGGGCGGGCAACGTATATGCATGGGTTAAAATTTCAAAGCGATCATATTGCTGAACGTGTTTGCAAGGCTCCAAGGATTAAAATTATGTATAGTTTGCCTTATCTACGTATAATTCAGTAGCTGTAAGGTATTTGTTGAAAGGTATGAATGCCTATGAAAATGGTGTCAAATTGTTTCTCTCATTAGGTATTAACCTCAGTATACATTTTGTGCAAACCTGTGCTTCTCATTGTTCATTTCTTGAGCAAAAGGTCTACACTGTCTATAGGAAGCGGCCTGTACAAAACCTGCTCCCTGTATTTTGCATGGTCTACTCCAGATGGTGACTTTTAATATGTCATTCCATGACTTTTTTCAAACAGATTGACAGTAAATTAAATTCAAATTCATTTTCCAGCTCGCTTCGCTCATTAAAATTCAATCACATTTTTGCTATAAAAACGGCAGGATCTACATGCACACAATAAAAAAAATCACAAAACACAAAATCACGTGTTTTTAATTTCCTCGCTTTATAGTTTTTACAAGACTAGTGTTACTTGCCAAGTTGAATATGTGTTCCATTTTCGTTAATCCAAGATGGACTATCACCAGTGAGTAAATTAACACAGACCGCCGTTTTAGGATGGTTTCTCAGTCTGAAGAAAGTCAAGCCATCTGTAAAGGAATTACTAATGACCTTTAAATTTCGGGTTTATATGTGGGTGCAGATGCATAAGAGACATAATGCCTAACTTTCAAGATGTGGAAAGTTAGGCATTATGTCTCTTATGCATCTGCACTCGCATAAAGCTGAAATCTAAAGGTCGTTACTTTAATTTTAGCTATAATTTAAAATGACTGAATTACTTTACAGACGTAGATATAATTGTATTATGCACAAGTTCACTTCACGATTGAACCATACTATACTCGCGATCAGAGGGTGTATTGAGTCAATCCCACAATGCACCAGTTTTGGGAAATTTCACCTCAGCAGGGTCATGTGATCACACAAAAATCCTATTCTTAACACTTTTGTGCTAATTTTAGCCCACAAAGCTTTAGTACTTAGGGGAATTTTTAGTATGATTATGATATGTCTTGGGGTTCTGAAACTTTTGGAACACTTTTTATCCCTAAGTACTGACATGAGTTTAGTACAGTACAATATAGGAACATTGCAATGCATCATGGGATTGATTAAAACACCCTCTGACTCGCGATACTAAATGTACTAAAGCAACCGATATTGAAACACAAACATTCAATTTTCTATAGAAAAAAAATTCATTTCTCTAAAATCCCTTATTCAGTAATTTAAAAGGCCTTCCCGATTCCTATAGTATCACATACCTGGAGTTTGTGAATAGTCTACGAATTCATCTGTGAATTATAAAAATAGAAAATATTTGTAAAGGTGATAAAAACTAAGCAGTATATAATGATAGGTACTTCCATTGATCTCTATGGGAAAATGTATGTCAGGCGCTTGCTTAACATGGATCACTTGCGGGGTATTCATTTTCTCCGATGTCATCTTTTTTTGGTTTGTTGATTATTGTCCCTACCTTTTTTCTTTTATCTCTTCACTTTTATCATCCCGGTAAAGAAAAACCCGCAGGCTATTTACGTGCGAGAGACTATGTACGTGGAAGGCGTAATTCGCATATTGGATTCATGATTCGATTCAACAAATCATTCAACGCTTTTACAAGCAAATGCGCACGTTAAAGACACTATCAGTGATTTGCTAAATCAGAAAATCGAAAAAATCATCAAAAATCAGATTTTTGCATGTATGTAACAAGTACAGGTATCCTAACATACCCTGCAAATGATATGACCAGAAGCAACCTAATAAGGACAGAATCGGAAATTTTAGTCATTACTGTCCGTTCGGACACTTACTACAACACGTAATTGAATGGGGAATCGTATCATGGAATACTGCCTTTTTCTTCCTTTTCTGTCAATTTCTACAGGTGGAAAGGTAACTACGAGAATTCTACAGACTTATCCTTCACTTGAAGATATTCCGCAAATTTCAAATATTTTTCAATCCACTAATAGGTCTTTTACCCTCGTCTTACCAAGGGGGTTGTTACACCCTTGGTTACCACCCCTAGGGAACTCGCTCCGGTTAGCTTAAAAATGACTAAAAAACTTCGTAAAAAGCTTCTAGGTAATATTTTCTCATCCTTTCCGGTCATTTTAGCGACACATTGTAAAGGTAGCACCTTCACCGGTGTTGGGTATTATGCCGTCAAAGTGTAAAGGGTGGTGGGGGGGGAGCGGGGGGGGGTTGGCGGTGGTGCCACCCACGAATTTTAGGGTGCACTTTGAAAATATTATGCAAACCAGGCTCTAAAACTCCAGTTTATGTAAAAATAGCCAATTAACATCATTCTAGAGCCGAGAACCGCATGAAATTCAGATATCCTACGTTTTTTTAACGCAAAATTGGTATTTCGCCTATTTTCTGTGTAAAAATGCCGATTTTGCAGAATCGCGGGACTTGATGACGTCCTTGTGACGCCATACTAGGTATGTTGGTACTTATTTTGGTCTCAATAGATAGAGGAGGGACCATTGATAGCTATTCACTGGTATCAAACTCCTAAGCATAGGGTGCTTTAAAACGAATTTTCGGGGGGGGGGGGTGGCAACCTTTGGTAAACCGTGTACCAAAAAGGCTTGGTAAGACGAGGGTTTAAAGGCTTTTAAAATCTAGTGTCAGTGGTCGTGGGGGGGTTTACTGGGATTTCAAGTTCTCTAGACTATAGAAGCTGGGTATCAATGGAAGTTTTGTAAGGACCTGGTTGAGTGTCCAACAAATACGTGCGCGTAGTTCAAAATGTTCATTACTGTGAATAAAACTATATGTCTCCAGTATTGAAGGGTATGCTAGTCAGATTTCGGGGAATTTCGGGTTGTGTCGTTACCCCCGTTCTTGTAGATTCCAAAAGATGGTGGCTTGCCCTGCATTTGAGTAAGGTAGCCATATTAATAGAGTCCTTGAAGATAGCTGTCAGAATTGTTGCAATTTTTTCTTGAGATGCTGTTTTCAAGATCTATGGAGAGATGTTGTGTGGTCCAGGTGCCTTAATGTTTAGTTCCTGGAGGGCTTTCAATAACTGAAAAAACAAGGTCATGAACAACAAGATCGGGGTTTACTGGTATTTGTTGGTAAAACTGTACTAATGTCGGGATACTAGTGTGTTACTATTTTGAGATCTTGGAATGAGCACATCTGTTACAGCTTAACCTTCTCTTTGGTAGCTACACACCATTTATTTACTTTAAATCTGTACTCCCATGTACTTCTGTTTTGTTTATTTTCTTTAATGAAATATAGAAACACCTGGGATTTGACTTGTTTATAAAACGAGATGCTCTGATACAATCTTGCCGTCTGCGAAAGACTGGTTTTAGTTTCTCTTGCCAATCCAGTCATTCTATTTGTTGGCTTCTTTTAGCTTTGTTATAACGATCGCTTTTCTTTCACCACAAAGTCTTTTGTGGAATCTTGTGAACCATGGCAGGCTTCTTCTGTTAGTGGACTACTTGAAAGGGACACATTTAGCCCATGGATTCATTCAATGTGTTCTATAAGATTATCCCAGTCATTTTGGATATCTGTGTTGACACGGGCATGAAGTCTCTTCTTATCGTGTCCAAACACTATTGTTCTCAAATATGATCCACCAGAGATGGGTTGGGTACACGTCGGAATGCTTACTTGAATTCCGCAAGGTCCTTGTTTGGCTGTTGCTCCAGCAGTGGGAAGGCCAGGAGATGTTCCATTGTCTGTAATGCTGTTCCACAACCACAGGTGTGTCATGATCTGGCTTCCAGGTAGCCCCACTTCTGCAAGGAAACCTTAGACCGGCCAATTCTGGTTCTCAATCTGTTGAGGCATCGACATTCGCCCATGAGGATGTCTAGTTCAGGTGGGAGATGCTCACCCGGTTCAATACCAATAGATGCTCACCATGTTCAATACCAATAGTTCTTGGTATTGAAGTAAAAGTAACGATCACTGAATGTCTGAGTTATACTGTTTATCACCTTCATTAGTTGATGTTTTTCTCCTGGGCTGCTTCTTAAGTCTAGACAGTAGGCGCAGGTTCAAAACAACAATGAAAGGATCACTTATCCTGCAGTTGACTCGCATTGTTGGTGCAATGCTGTTCTCCCTATTGGGCTGGTGACCATCTGTTCAGGACCATTCTCCTGCAGGCCAGTAATGACCAGGAATTCGAATAATATCACCTTAGTCCCAGTTGATATTGGTCTGCTTAAAGTCACTACCAACAACGTGTCTGCTTGGGGTCATTGGCTTTGGATCTTCTTTAGATAATATTTTAATTTTTGGGTAAAATGAACCACGTCGAAATACAGTAAGAATTATATCAAAAGAGTAAAATTGCCCTTCTTGTTATAATAAAAGCTTGTATAGATCCTTCGTTTTTCGGTTTTATGTACTCTATCTGGGTAATAAATTCCCTTCTTTTAAGAGTAGTCACTTACTGCGAGTTTTAACCGAATTTGACCAAATTGCACATTCATTTTAAGATACTTATACGGCAGGCATACACAAATAGCACTTGTGGTGAGGGGGGGATTTCATGTGGCGTGCGGGGCCATAACGCAGGTCTCTGGACACGCTCTACTTGAAACGCCGCTATTGGATAGTGGCCTTTTGGGTAGATTTCAAAATTGTACTTCACAGTAATTATTAATTTACGAATGTCTGATTTACACTTACCGTCGTATTTGGGCACAAAGATGACGTTCATGGGACTGTAGCCATATATTTGGTTCTTAGTTTGCAATACAACAAAGTAACTAACATCAGGATCTAAAGGAGACGAAGCTATTGGTCCGCTTGCCAAATTGTTTTCAGGTGAACCTACATGTGAGATACACAGCACGTGTTATTTAATACTCCCCCTTAATTGTTCACGTTATTTTTCAACGATTTATTAACGATAATGTATAGATTTTATGCAACATTATTAGCCATGCCGCAAGGCAGAAGCTATATCCAATGTAGACTACAATGCAGTCACCTTTTATTTACATCGCACGTCATACGATCTACAGTTTCTATTTTAGTAGCAGTAATGGGAAACAATCCAAACAATACGAGAATATCGGCAAGAAATAACACAATTAAAATTCATTGTGCTATTGTGTGTTTTTTAGGAGCGGTGTGACATCTTCAATCTCATTCCATGCTCATAACAGCTAACATATGTTTCTGTGCGGATAAAACCTCCCACACAATTTGTTACATCCACGTATTTAGTTCGGCTGACCTCCCCCTAAACTGTGTCTCCGACTTCTCAGAAAGGTTATCAAAGTTGTCACGTAGATATATTTAATGATCAGTTTGCAGTTTCAGTGGGCTTCAAAAAATTAGTTCATAAGAATAATAGACACCCAAGAGCAAGAACAAATTACCTCCCTGTTGCCCGCAAACACGGGTTTCATTTTCCTGTTTCAAACTTACCAAGAACCACCTTTGCCTGTTTAGTACTGCTTAGTGCAAGAGCGGGAACCGTTGATACTGAAGTAGGAAAACTCTCTGGCATATCGATGGCATAAGCGGTTGCATCGAACACTTCCATGCCAGCATCATCGGAACTTGCAGTAAACTCTATAGTAGTCGGTAGGCGTTTAATGTCAAGAAAGAGAGGTGCCTCAAGAGGCGGTGTTATATCTGTGTTGGGGACAAGGCCAAGTGAAGAGAAACGTTAACGAAGAAAACTATAGGAATAGTAAATCTTAGTTTTAGTTACTAACACAAGCAAAATATTAAACAACACCTTAGGTAAAAACGCACGAATAGACGTCGATGGCTGTATTACATAGAGCCCTTGATTATAGATAACACGCGGTACCTCGCAATTGTATAAAGCTCGTATTCCTTCTAACACAGTGTTTGTGTAATTTTAAACACAGTGTTTGTGTAATATAATCATCATCTTTAGGAAGTAAGTAAGTATGAAAGAACGAACGAATTCAAACGCTCGTGCAAATAACTATGGACCTTAGCGGGAATAAGCCATTCGAACACTGGTTAGAAAAGTGTTTCATATCACATTAACCCTCGTCTTAACCCACCCTTTTTTGGAACACGTTTTAACAAGGGGGGGGGGGGTGGAGGGGGTTTTACCCCCCCCCCCCCGAGAATTCGTTATAAAGCATCCAAGACTTTGATTTTGGGTAGCAGTGAGAGGTGTCCTCCTCTTTCATTTATACAAAATATACCACATACCTGACACGAGTCATCAATCCTCGAGTCGGCAAATTGCATTTTCCCCAGAAAATAGGCGAAATCCAATCTTGCGCTAAAGGTAGAAATATCTGATTTTCAATGCGGTTTTCAGCTCTAAATGATGGCAATTGACTACTTGACATAAACAGAGTTTTAGAGTCATACTGGGGCGATATTTTTCCAAAGAATGTACCAAAAATATCCTTGGGTGGCAATCAAGGATGAGAGAATGATTTACGCTAGAAGCCTTTTAGGAAAGCTTTTAGCATTTTAGGCGCACCGGTGCGAAGTTCACTGGGGGGGGGGGGCATTGGCGTCGGAACCGGTCGGACAGAACGTACAGGTACGTCCCAATAATGTTCCCCTCGCCATGGCAACACCCCGCCTTTTAAGAAAAAAAAGCCACACATTGAATGTCAAAAACTGATTCGGCTTCCAGAAACACCATTACGAAATTGCAAGAACTCTGCAATGACCGCCCTTTTGTATTCATCCAACAATTAAGTTCTGAACTAACACGGTCTCCTCTGCCTTGCAGAACTCGAGATGGCGCCCTTAATATTATATTATACTATCACCATAAAAAGTTTATAATAAAACCTGATACCGCTTTCATTTAAAAAAAAAAGAGCATACTTGCAGAAATATAGTGAAAGATGGCTCCTCTTACTACAACAAAATGACTTTAGTCGACGTTCAACACAAATGCTCTAGTGACGCCCAACTGGTCGTCCAAGTGAAGGAATCAACTGAACGCCGCCTTGATAACAAAAATGCTGACGTCGTCCATGGGAAGGAATAAACTGACGCCGCCCTTGAAAACACAAATTGCGACGTCTATAGCAATAGCACCCT
>JAMKCH010015563.1:0-53811 GCA_023653785.1 Ophioderma brevispina
CCGGAAGTTGTCAAAATTGTCTGAAGAAAGCTACCATTTTTCTAATTTACTAAAAGGTATTTGGTTTCAAGCGAAAAAAATCCCAATATTAATTACAAAGTATTCTATGATTTACATAATCACGTTTCTAGCTCTCATATCAAAACGGATTATAATATTGCCATGATTTTTTTTTTCAGATGGGGCATTGGGGTAAAGGTCATTCAATCAAAATAAAACACTTTATAACTAACGGGTCACCCATTTTCAGGCAAAGTGGACTGATATGGATTTGGAAATCCGACGGTGATCACATACTCTCTTAAAATCAACAGTGAATTTCACTTTTACAGGGCTCACTCCAAAAAGAGTGAAATTTCAAACAAATTGAAGATTTTGAGGGTAAAATTTGCTCTTGGTAATTAAAAAAAAATAATAAAATTTTAATCATTTTGTAAATTATTAAGAGCAATTGGTATCCAAAAATGTTCTTTGAAGATTGTGAAATTCAAAAGAGATCACATTTTTTCTTAAAAGTCGACAATTTGGTAATCGGGCTCCACTTTCGCGGCAATCAAACCCTTGGTCTAAAAGGTCTACATCTTTAAAAAATTAAATCACTTTCGACAAGATCCGCCCCCCCAAAAAAAAGATCCTCGATACATCGCGAGATTATACTACCTCAAACCAATATGAACTTAGGCCGAGAAGAAAGGTTCGTCTCAGCTTCCCGCTCGCATAGGCGTAAAAATCATATTTTATTGCATTTATTTTTTTAAGATTTTCAAGATATTTTTAACTATTTTTTTAAAAATTAGTCAAGATAAGAAAAATGGCCACGAAGTATACGAAAAATAAGTCGTCTAAAAATGCAATAAAAAGAATTTCCACGTAGCGCATAGCTTTTTGACTAAAAATAACAACGCATAGCGTTTACAGACCAGAAAAAAGCATGTCTCAGCTTCCTACAGGCCAAAAACTCTAAGCGCTAAGTTTTAGTCAGAAAAAATAACTGCCACGCGGAAATTCCTTTTTTATTGCATTTTTAGACCTTTATTTTGCGGCCGATTTTTTTTTTCTTGACCAATTCTCCCCCCCCAAAAAAAAGTTAGTCTCTAGAAAAAGGAAAGAGACGCGATGAAATGTGATTTTGTACACCTGTGCACTCGGGAAGCTGCGCCACAGGAGGTTGAGACGAACTCTTCTTTTTTTTGCCTTATGTATCATAAAACGATCCAAAATTGTTATTATGTAGAGCTTGTTTGTGTCCAGGTATGCACACTATAGAGAAAAACTTGTTTTTTTTCATTAACAAAATCATTTTTTACCGATGTTCTCTTCTAGTGTGACTTTGCTATAGATGTGCATAGACAACCTCTACAAAATAAAATAGTTTTCCTTTAGCTAAGTTTTACATTCAAATCGATAAACCTGCGAAAAACTACCTTTACCAAATTCGATATGAAAGATTGTTAGGTTAAACACCTTTTCGATCGAAAACAAGGTTTCTCCCAGCTTTCGAATCGATAAATCTGCTTTTTCAAATTAAAAAACAAAAAAATGTGTTTTTTTTTCAAATTCGATAGCACGGCTTTTGATTTTTTTTCAATCTTAAAGCCGTATTTCTCGGTTAAGAAACAAAGTTTTTGAAACAAAATCTCAAATTGAGAAACTTGTGTTTATCATTGTACATTCTATCTGGTTTTCCGCTTTTTTCACCGAAAAGAAAAAAAAAAAGGTTTTCTTTTTACTCTGCAAAATAGCCGCCATACACAAAGCTCAAAATATAATTATGAAAGAACCAAAGAACTCGCGTATGATGATTCCATTCTGTGTAAAATTATGTATGATTCAAAAGTCGGTCCTGGAATAATCATAATAATGATAATCAGTGAGATTTATGGAGCGCCTTTACAATGTAGGCAAAGCGCTATATAGAAGATATAATTTGGAACAAATTTTAAAAATCTTGCGACTCCAATTTCGCTCGCCAAAATTGAAGGCCTATAATATGTTTTCTGCAGCTGTCTTTTAAAAGTAAAGACATTTTAAAGTAAATCTCCTTGGAGAAAGAAAAATTTTATCATCATTATCCGTCAACCAACAATACTAATATAATTACCGTTGTTTTGGTCTCATTGGTGCAAACACAACTATTGATTTCTTTTCGTTCATTTTCTTCTTCTTCATTGTTTTAATTAACTTGTAGAAAAGGCGAGCCGGGTTTGCCTTGTTTTGTCTGGATCCGTACAAAAATTATAGCAATCTAGATTGGTTTAACAACCTACTGGTCGAAAAATCATAAAACTCATAGAATTTCTAACACGGTCTTGTAGTAGTACATGTATATAAGACAAACAAAGGAGGTATCAAAGTACCGCGATACCTCCTTTATAATCTCTAAATTTCTTAGACTAAAATGGAGGAAAAATCTGAATTTAGATTAAAATGTTTAATCTATTACATTTATATTTTAATGCGTTTTGATTTCAATTTTTAATCTAAACTGATAGAATCCAATTAGAATAAATGTTAATGTAAGAAATTTAGCGATAGGCCTGGTTTTTTTTAATAATGAAATTATCTGTAGAATTTATTTTGTCATACAGCCTTTTCAAAGTGTAAATTTGCATATCCGGTGTCTCCTTTGGAAATCCGTAATTACCGTTTCTATTTTATAATTTTCTTTTTTATTATGTTTTAATTCAAGATTGCATGGATGCAATGATTAATTTAAAAATATTGAAGAACGCTTCGCAATCAATCACTAATTTACTACTTCATGTTGACGATGGTGAAAATTTGGGAAAGACATAATAGAAAAAGGAGAGGACTTAAAAGTTCTTTATCATAGAAACATGCTTGCGACAATGAAGACCATTTGTGCATGGGTATTCTGATGATAATGGTGTGAATTGTCCTGTTATGTAACAGAGCGTGACAGAAATAATACGGTGTACTAGTTAGAACAGGCAGCAGCCCTGGCTGGTATTTTACTACACAAAATGAGAGAAACAAGGACACGTAGAATTTGTTGAATTACATGAAAACCGTGTTGTTTCTGGTGCTCAATTTTGCCGTGTAAACTGTTCATAAACGTGGTTTTTGTTTGAACTAAAAAGAAAATGCAAAGGTTATTTATGGTAAGCAGAAAATTAATCGAAACTCGACGAAACTGCTTAAAAACATATTTTTTGCATGAAAAATACAAATTTAACAACCTTTAGTAACTAAACTTTGGAAAACTTCTACCTATAACACATTCCTAACATTATGCAAAAAACCGCATGTCCGTAGCTTTCCTACATTTACTGTAACAGAAGAAAATTTCCAACTACCTCTGGAACACCCTTTTATGCAAATTGCATGCAAATTAGGCAAACAAATCATATTTCTACATATGCAAATTATTGCAGATTTTACAGGTGTATGCGCTAGGATGCTGTTTATTAATTTCTTGCAAAATTTTGATGTTGTGGGACCATTGCCGCTTTTGTGATTTTCAACCTCTTGTCCCGCTTGCCTATTATGATTAGTTACTGATGAAATTCACTGTGTCTCGTGTATAGAATGATTTAAACTCTGAGCTCAAGTGGGGGAGGGGCAGGACAGGAGCTCCTCGATTTGGGACATTTGGGATTTCAAAACGGTTAATTTATGGATTCTTAGGTTGACCGCATACCATTACGTCTTTGAAGAAGACTAGCACTATAGTTTTGCCGATGTTGATGACGTGTTGATTGAATTGAATGTTACGTTCGATTGGCATAGGTCCTACCCCCCTGGACAGTCGGTACGGCAATGGCGCATAAGCTTTCCAACATGTTGACACTTAGTAAGCAACGTGCCTGAATGGGACCATGAAGGCGAAAAAGGAAAGTACATGCAGAATGTGTTATTTGGTGTCGTCTGCAAGAATTGCAGAAGGCACATAGGGATAAATTCTATGTATCGTGTGTGTGTGTATCTGGGGGGTATTCTGTGTGTGTGTATGTGGTCAAAATGTTAACCCCTTTAAACACTGCGCTCTCGATAGCTACACTCCGCGACCTTACTTTTGGCACACAAATGTTTCATTTGGGCCCGACCAGAAACTCTATACCACATTAAAAATTGAGCTACCGCGAAAATAGTCCACCGATTGCGCGCACTATTTTTCGGGAAACTCAACGGCAATCGCGTGAAAGTGTTCCGTATCAAATGTTTCTCCCAAATGGGAGCCATGATTATCGATGACGCTACCGGAATAAATCTTTCCATATGCCGGCACAAGCCTGCAACTAGCCCAGAAAGAAACGTCAATTCGAAGGCACATAAGTATCCTTAGCCAATACGTAGCCTAAGAGTTTTTGTGTTATTCGGCAAGTTAGATGTAATTTTCGATGTTTTTATCTGCCGTATATCGAATTGTATCCATGTAAGAGACCGCCTATCTAGGGGCCCGAGATTTGTGCGGTCCCTCTTATAAATCATTCCTATCCTCCGTCTTTTATGACGAGGACGTTTTCCTGAAGAACGGGAGATTTTACAGCCTTCTCTCACCTGTTAAATTGATAAGGCCTAGGGCCAGGAAAAGTGTAAACAAATTCTAGCCGATATACCGCAATGTTGATATTATATGGTAAGCCCGTCGTGCCTAAAAAACGGTGGTTTTTATGATATGCCGTTTGGTCCAAAAAATATGATATTATTTTTAGGCTGGTTAAAAAAGATCCTGATCGGATCTCTTCAGGCGGGATTATTCCATGTTTTTACTTTAGGTAGGTGCGCCTGTGGTTCCAAAAATTCATTTTGGTTGTTTGGTTGCCTTGTGCACCTGGGACTCGCGCCCCCACCATGGGGGCTATCTTAGGGGTGTGGGGGGGGTCCTGGTGGTCGTAGAGGGATTTGGGCAGGTTGAGTCAGATTGGGGGGGTCACCCCAAAATGGGACCATGCAACTTAGTTGGAGTTTTTACCGAGAGAGTCTCCCCATAGACTAGGGATGTGTTGGGAACGGATCTAAAAGTGTTTTTGGACCCCCTCACAAACCGGAAGTGGGCCTAAATAAGGTCTTCCTTTAAGGTCCCTGGGTTTTTTTCGGGCCCGGCGGGGGCCCAGGTTCTAACCTTTTGAGTTAGGAAGCGTGGGGACCTTTTCAAGCTACTTATCCCGGGACCCTCCCCCTGGGTGTGCTCGGGTACCGGGGGATGGGGGGGTCGAAGGGTGCGGATTCCTAGAACTCGAGGCGGAAGGTAGGGGCTTTCCGCCCATACCTCCCATGATAGAGTTCACGTAGCGAGTACACCCCGACCCTCTCTCCTTGTCGCTCCTCCAGTCCCGGGGAGGGGGCGGATGATGGGTAGCTGGAGGCCTTTAACTTGAGGCGGAAGGTCGGTGGCTTTACCGCCCAATACCATCCCATGATCGAGTTTACATAGAAGTCCAAACCTAATCCCCTCCATCCCACAAAGAGGTCGGGGACTTGGGTACGAGGTCGGGACACGGGTCGAGGGGTCTCTCTCCGGTCGGGCTTACAGGGGAGGAGGGGGGCCCCCCCCTTCCATAGGTCGGGGAAATCTAAGGGCAGCCCACGGGATCCGGGTCGATGGATAGAGATTCTTTCGGGGTGGTCGTGGTCCCAGTTTTATTTTGGGGTGTGGGTACCCTCGCTCTCTTAATCCGGGTACTATTAATTCTGTTAATTTCTTTAATTCTATTTACAATAGGACCAATCAAAGCGACCCACCAATATGACTCCAAACAAGTATGGTTGCACCATAGATGAAAAGTGGGACAGACGAGCAGTGGCTAAGGGCCTTTGAGGTAGGTACGTAAGAAAAGAAAACAGCCCTCAGGCCAATAAGGCCAGTCCCGGGAAATGGCGCAGGAGGCGTAGCTAGGGGGACATAGGGCACTACCGTACCCCAAGTTGTCTCTCCGACGAAGCCCTCTCGCCGCCCGGGTAACAGTGAAGTACTTTCCCTCAGCGCGCCCCCCATGGGGGGAGGCAGCAGAGCAGCAGAGGAAATAGGCCAAGGGTCCCCCTCGACCACCCTGACGCCCGCAGTCATGTCTGATCTCCCGCTCTTTCCTGAAGACGGTCTCTAAAGAGAAACCCCGGGTGCCAGCAGGGGGGTCTCAAAGAAGGGACCACCCCGGTTCCGACCCACCAGCCTAAGATGGGCAGGTCGAAGGACAAGAAGGAGATACAGTCACTGACGCGGCGTCAGGCCGTCCAAAGAGGCCGACCCAAAAAGGGCGCCCGACGGCGACGCTGGTCGAGGAGCTCCCGACCAGGGTGATCCCTGGACCAGTTCCCCGAGGGCAGCCCCCCCAAGGCCAGCCCCAGGTCGAGCTCACGGTCCAGGCAGGCGCCCGGGTCGTACCGGAACTCAGGTCGGGACCTCGAGGTAATCTCTGGACCAGCTACCACGCGGGCGGACTCTCTAGCCCAGCCCAGGACCCGACCGGACCGCTCCCTAGACCAGCTCCCTTGAGGGCAGGCATTCAAAGCCAGTCCCAGGTCGAGCTCACGGTCGGGGAGGACCAGGTCATGGTCGAGACCCAGGTCGGAGACCCGACCAGGTCGCTTCCTAGACCAGCTCCCTTGAGGACAGGCATTCTAGGCCAGTCCCAGGTCGAGCTCACGGTCGGGGAGGACCAGGTCATGGTCGAGACCCAGGTCGGAGACCCGACCAGGTCGCTTCCTAGACCAGCTCCTTGAGGACAGGCATTCTAGGCCAGTCCCAGGTCGAGCTCACGGTCGGGGAGGACCAGGTCATGGTCGAGACCCAGGTCGGAGACCCGACCAGGTCGCTTCCTAGACCAGCTCCCTTGAGGACAGGCATTCTAGGCCAGTCCCAGGTCGAGCTCACGGTCGGGGAGGACCAGGTCATGGTCGAGACCCAGGTCGGAGACCCGACCAGGTCGCTTCCTAGACCAGCTCCTTGAGGACAGGCATTCTAGGCCAGTCCCAGGTCGAGCTCACGGTCGGGGAGGACCAGGTCATGGTCGAGACCCAGGTCGGAGACCCGACCAGGTCGCTTCCTAGACCAGCTCCTTGAGGACAGGCATTCTAGGCCAGTCCCAGGTCGAGCTCACGGTCGGGGAGGACCAGGTCATGGTCGAGACCCAGGTCGGAGACCCGACCAGGTCGCTTCCTAGACCAGCTCCCTTGAGGACAGGCATTCTAGGCCAGTCCCAGGTCGAGCTCACGGTCGGGGAGGACCAGGTCATGGTCGAGACCCAGGTCGGAGACCCGACCAGGTCGCTTCCTAGACCAGCTCCTTGAGGACAGGCATTCTAGGCCAGTCCCAGGTCGAGCTCACGGTCGGGGAGGACCAGGTCATGGTCGAGACCCAGGTCGGAGACCCGACCAGGTCGCTTCCTAGACCAGCTCCTTGAGGACAGGCATTCTAGGCCAGTCCCAGGTCGAGCTCACGGTCGGGGAGGACCAGGTCATGGTCGAGACCCAGGTCGGAGACCCGACCAGGTCGCTTCCTAGACCAGCTCCTTGAGGACAGGCATTCTAGGCCAGTCCCAGGTCGAGCTCACGGTCGGGGAGGACCAGGTCATGGTCGAGACCCAGGTCGGAGACCCGACCAGGTCGCTTCCTAGACCAGCTCCTTGAGGACAGGCATTCTAGGCCAGTCCCAGGTCGAGCTCACGGTCGGGGAGGACCAGGTCATGGTCGAGACCCAGGTCGGAGACCCGACCAGGTCGCTTCCTAGACCAGCTCCCTTGAGGACAGGCATTCTAGGCCAGTCCCAGGTCGAGCTCACGGTCGGGGAGGACCAGGTCATGGTCGAGACCCAGGTCGGAGACCCGACCAGGTCGCTTCGATCTGGGGGTTACAGGCCGTCCGCCCCAGCCTCCAAGCTCAATGCCTTTTATACCTCTGTCAAGGGATCTTAAGACCACCATTGACTCAGGTAAACTCCGAGGGGAAGGTGGACAGGATCCCCTGGTTAGGGACAGCCTTTCCGGAGCGGGAAGAGGACCCTTTCACACCCGGTGACACCGCTGGGCCTAGAGCATGCCTTCCGGACAGCATCAGATGTCTCGGGGGCCGGGTATCGAGATGGTACCCCTTCAGACTCTCCCCCAGGGGTTGAGGGCGCTGGGGATAAACCTCGAGGCCCCGCCCCATTCCGTGTTTAACCATGGAATACGGAGCGGGATTGGCGAGCTGCGGGCGTTTGACTCCCTGGCTAGGGATGGCCTACGCCGGATCAACGCCCAGCAGGTGGTTTTCGCCCACCTGGCACGGCCCCTGACGGAGCCGGACAGGTCGCTTTCCAAAGCCGCCACTGATAGGATGATCAACGTGGTATCGGACCTTAATCACTTGGTCGCGAGCATTCGCTCGCATAGCGACCAGGTTGGTGAGATCTAGACGCCAGTTGGTCGCCAAGGCCTTGACTCCACGGACTCCCGTGGAATGCTCGAGGCGCCCCTGGGGAAAGACCTTTTCGGAGGTCAACGGCCTTCCCTCCAGACTAAGGAGCTGGAGCGAAAGAACGGCCGTTTCGGCGACAAAAGCCGGGACCTCAGGCGCTCAGGGCAAGCAAGGAAAGAAGGGAAACCGACAACCCTTTCGGGGGAGCCGAGGCCCAAACCTCCGGACCCTCAATGGGACGCTCAGCCAGCCGCTACCCCCTACCAGGGCTACCAAGCCCATAAGAACCAGGGAGGGAGCACCGGCGGGTTTTAAAGCGGCGGGTCAAACCCAGCCGTATAGAGGACGAGATCTAAAGGTTAAAACGACAAAGGTCGAGGCCCAGCCAAAGGACGAGGGAAGTCAATGGCGACCCGCAGGGAGTTGTATGACACCCGTACAGCAATTCGCCTCCAATAGGTCGCGGTACGCCTACATTGGAATCGCGGGGAGCGTGGCAGGCCGTGACCTCGGACCCTCGGGTCCTAGTCCTAGATGTGGTAACCCACGGGTACCGCATATAGTTCACAGCCTGCCCTCCCCGATTCAGAGGGGTGAGGTTAGCCCCTCTTCCAAGAGACACTGCCTTAGCGGGACGCGCTCCTGCAAGAGATAAGCTGGCATGCTGGCCAAATTGGTGACCATGATATGCCTCTCGCATACAATCAAAGAGGGCTTCTAATCCACCTTCTCCTTAACCAAGGGATGGTGGGGGGGCCACGTTTTGTATTTGAGAGACGCATATCTCAACGTCCCCGTGCACGAATTATCACAGAAATGGCTCTGTTTTACCTTAGGAGGAGTGGCTTACCAGTTCGGGTCCTACCCTTCGGCCTGTCTACCGCGCCACGGACCTTCGCAAGGGTCGTGAAGGTGTCGCGGAGTTCCTCAGGCGAAGGGGGCGGGACAATCTTCGTCTACATAGACGACTGGCTACTTGGTGGCGCCATCTCGCAGAGGCGTCAAGCCTTTATTGAGGAGGGGCTAGACCTGATCAGGTTCTCGTTTTCGCTGTAAACCTCGACAAGTCAGTCTCGCCTTCCCAGAAGCCCCACTTTCTGGGAGCGATATTGGACTGTCTGTCGGTAAAGGGGAGGCCCTCCGCAGAGAGTTGCCTCGGTCTTGGCGTCCTTTGGCCTGAGCAAAGCGTGGAGAGCAGGCGGTCCAGCAGGCTTCGGCTTCTGGGAAGCCTGGCCAGCCTCAGCCGGGATGGTTCCCTACTGCAGATTACGCACGAGGGGAATCAAGATCACGGTGCTTAGGTACTTCCGATCCTGGTACCACCCAATGTCCCTCCAGATTCCAGTGGCCCCTGAAGGGGCCCCGACTCAGTTGGTGAAGCATCCACACAACATTGGGGGGGGGAGCCCCCCTTCAGGGGATTAACCCTTCCGTGACGCTGTCACCAGACGCGTCATAGTCGGGGGGTGAGGAGACCCACCTAGGGTCCTACGAAGGTGTTGGGCCGTTGGTCGCCCCTGCAGGCTCGCCCTCATATCAATGTGCTCGAACTGCGGGCAATCTTCAAGGACACTGTAGCACTGGGTAGCCCGGACCAGGGGAAAAGGGGCCAGGCGCATCGAAGCGTGAGGGGCGTCAGGGGAATGCGCCTTCCGCCGGCAGTCTGCCGGTCCAGTTTTCAGAGGCTTATGCGTCCCCCGTGGACCTACGAGCCTCTCCGCGTGCAGTTGATCACCAGCTTCCGGCGTACTAATCATGGACCGGTTTGGAGTTAAGATTCCCAAGAACGTTGGGTCGGGATTGCAATGGTGGTGGATTGGTCGGGGATCATTGCTTACGCATTTCCCCCCATTGCGAGGAATACCGAGAGTAATCGAGAAGTAGCTCGGTCTCGACAATTGCCTGGTTCTGGTGTTTGGGCCAAAATGTTGGCAAGGCTCTAGCTCTGGTGGTTCCACGGTTCGGAGCTGCAGTGGGGGACACCATTTGCTCCCTCAGCGCGGCCGGGGGGGGGATGGGGATCTGATAAGCGGGTCCCCAGCCGACACGTCCGTCCCAGAGCGTACCATCTGCGCTCTCAACCTGATTGTCTGGCACATTCACGCCAACCAATTACAATCAGGCGGTGGGAATTTCTGAACAGGCTGCAGCGCTTACTGCTCAGGCAAGGCGGAAATCAACTAAGAATCTTGCGAGTTCTCGACTCCGCCGGTTCTAGATGGTGCGCCAAATCGGAGATCGAATCCGCTGCTGCGTCGTAGGGCCAGATCGGGGGATTTCATAACGGAAATTTTCCACGAGCTTGTTCTGGGCGCCCAACAGGTCAGGTGCTACCGCACCGCGATCGGGGCGCTCCATCGGGGCGGGATCGAGAAGAGAAGCGAAGAGGCCGGACTCAGACCTCACACTACCACAAGTTCTTCTCGCCTTACCACCCTATCCCCCCCCATCCTCCAAAACTCCCCCACATATTAACCGCTTTATTATCCAGCCCTATCCTTTCTCCACTCTTCCTTCGAACAGCCCGATCCTCAACGAATCTGCTAAAGGGCTTGTTTTCGGTCGTCCCCCGGTTCGTCACTCGTTCAGGAGTAGTGCGGATCTGAAGCTAGTGACTCCAGTTCTTAGCTGTCTGAGGAATTCGAGCCCCTGGAGGGGGCCAGTCTCCGGGATTTATTAGGAAGATGCCCCTTATCGTGGCAGTCGCTTCCGGGCGACGGGCACCAGGCTTCCGAGATACATGCCTTGTCCCTTGACGAAGGGCTCACTTGCGGTGGTCGAAGGACGGAGATGTCATCCTCCCAAGAGCGGTTTTTCTCGCTAAGAATCAGACCCTGTCTTTCAACCACGCCCTGGGTTTATCCCGGACCTGGACTTGGCTGTGCAGGGACGGTAGGAGAAACCCTGGTGCCCGGTAGGGCTCTAAAATGGTACCTTAAGCGTACGAGGGCTCCGGAAGACAAAAACAGCTGTTCATCTTCACGTCACACCTCCATAGGTCGGGCAGCGAAGGACACAGTTAGCCGCTGGATTACCTCGACCATCCGAAAAGCGCACAACGAAAACATCACGACGCGGTGTCGGCTCTTGGGCTAGGTCCCATGAGGTACGTGCTCACGCCTCTACTGGGCATTTACAAAGGCTCATCAATCCAGGATTTTTTTTTATCCTGGATACTATAGGTTGGAGTTCCCCAACCACGTTCAGAGAGTTATCTTCGAGCCGTTCTGGTGAGAGAGGGGAGTTGCTAATGCAGCACTGTGTGCCAGTAGTAGGGAGCGCAATCAAGGGCGCTAGGTGAGTCTATCCGTGCGAGAGACGGGGACATGCTACGCGCTGTGACTACTCACCGTTACTGCTTACACCGCCTGAGACTACCAGAGGGATACTGTGCAAAGTAGGTTTCGCGGGAGGGTAGCTATCGAGAGAGGCCAGTGTATTTCCCTCTCAGAGTGAGGAGGGGGGGGATACACTAGCGATCGGATACCTACCCCTCCGCGACCTACGACCTCCCCACACATTGTTTTTTCCCACCCCAAGAATGGTCTCGGGAGGTTGTGTTTGTCAACCAATGGGGAACAATTTGTCGGATTAGACGACTCACCGCGCATGGGAGGTGAGTTGCCCGAAAAATAGTGCGGCGCTAGCGGCGGACTATTTTCGCGGTAGCGAAAATTTTAATGTGGTATAGAGGTTTCTGGTCGGGCCCAAATGAGACCTGTGTGCAAAGTAAGGTCGGGGGGGGCGGGTAGGTTACGATTCGCTAGTGTATCCCCCCTCTCACTTCTGAGAGGGAAGACAAAAGGTTGAATTCTTCACTCACTTCTCCCACTTGTTTTGACATGTTTGTGGCCTTTGGTTTGAGTATTATGCCTTTCTGGTACTATGCATGAATTAGGTTTCCCATGATGAAGTTTCCAACACTGTGAAACAAGGTGCCCTTTCTTTTGTGATAATAAGACAAAGTTGGCAACGAAATGGTCAGGAACTTAGAGGCCTCCTCCCTGAACTGATTCAGATTTTTCACTAGTTTTGGTACTATTATCTGATTTTTCCACACTGTACGTAGGTGAAGGGATGGCTTATTATGCCCACAGTTTTCGTGGAAATTTGACTTGGCCGAAGGTATAGATCAATTTATGTGTGAGTGCATAATCATCTGCGATTTTTGCTGCTTTCTTCTATTGTTTCAATTTTAATAGTCTCATCAAGGTGAGTCTTGTATCAGCATGTACCACATGCTTAAATTACTCTAATAGTATCAACTTTCTCAAAATCTTAAAATCTTCGTTCACCTCCCTTAGCAGTTAACCAACAATCAAGCAACTGTTCTTTGGGCTGCAAATTCCACATGGTCGGTTTGGTTTTGTCTTTTTTGGTACCCCTTGAATTTCGTGATAAACCTAAGGTACTAGCTCATAGGCTTTCAGTTTGGCCTGTTTAACTTGATCATAATCAGAACTTGCCTCAATAGCCATGGCAGAGTACTCTTCACTTGCTTTGCCTACGAGAAAAAACACTCTGTAGATAACAAGTCCAACTTGGTTTGGCCATTTGTAATTTTGTGCAATTTTCTCGAAGTGCATGAAAATATTTATCAACTTCACTTTCCTGAAATTTGGGTACAAGTCTAATGTGATGGGTTACATCAAAACCAGACTCAGTAGAAGATTCACTCTTTTCTTTTTGTTGCAACTCTAATTTCTTAGTTTCAACCTCTTTTTGCATTTCTATTTCTTTCTGTCTAACCTCTGCCTGAATCCTTTGTGTTTCTATTTCTATTTGTACTTTTTCTTGAGACTGAATCTTTTCCTTTTCAATTCTTTCCCTTTCTTGTGATTGAATTTTCTCTATCTCTAGTCTCTCTTCTTTCTCTGCTTGAATCTTCATTTTCTCTATTTGTATAGCTAAACTTTCATCTCAACTGGGATAACTTTTTCCAGAAATGATTGATCCCAAACTTCTTCATCTACCCATGTTTGGATGATCAAATTTTTGATATTTTGTTTCCTCATTATTGATTTGCCACCTGCCTCAATTATGTTTGAAATTTCCAAAAGATCTACCTTTCTTAATTAGTCACACACATCCCAGTCAGGCTTCTTCACAAACTCTTGAGCATTAAATGCCATAGTGATTCAAACTGCATACAGTCTAATTTGCAAAATTTAAAACAACAAAATTTGGATAAGACTAAATGATATACAGTTCACCAAATTTCCAAAACAATTTTGTGCTACAAAAATTTTCTACGAATTTTGTTTCCTGGACGAGCCCCCAATTTCCTGTTACGAGACGTACTCAAGGTCAGAAAAGTAACCTCCTGTGGTTCATAAAACAAAATTCACAATGACTATTTGTAAGAAGATTGACTTGACCAAGATGTAAATTCAAAACAATGATTTTAATATATACATAAATGAATTCTGATCAATCATTAAACACGACATAAAATATTAACAATGCATAAAATTATTATATTTCTTACCTATTTACAAATACACCATGCACATAATCATTAAACTAAAGTTCAAAGTTCACTGTTGGGTGTGCACCAGTCTCTTGTAGAATCAGATCCACATAAATCTTCACGACACAATTCTTGCTAGTACAGTTCAACTAGTTTCCCGAAATCGCAAAAGTCCTTTTGGTCTAGACCGGCCAAATTAATTTGTAAACTCGTAGACTTGAAGAACTACTGGAAGTATAACTGCAGCTTGGTATGTCCATACAGGTACTCAGTGCGTTAAAGGTGAACGTCACTGGTACAGAAGCAATGTCCTGCTGGAATTTTAATGTTAACCTTTGTTTTTCCAAAGGCACCAAATTTTGTGCAGCTCTGACGATTCTGACAACTTTTCAGAATTGTATAAAATAACATAACATTTTATAAATCAAATGTTATGCAAAGTTCTCCACCTTCTGTTTGAGAGGTCTACACTCGCTGAAATCTCTTGTCAACTGGCAAAGAGAAATAACTTGCAACAGAATTTGTTCACAGCAAATTTCCCATGATGCAACACAAAACAAGCGAAGACAAGTCGAAATTTCACAATCTTTTCAGTTGGCTGAACATGTTTAAAGGAAGTCCACATCCTGTGCTCGAAGTGTTTTGACATAGCAATTACACAAAGTCTATTGTTCATCAACAGGTGTGCAATCTTGCTTCCTATAGGGAAACAAAAAACCTCTGTACAGTTCTTAGAATGACGATGATAAGACACTGTGCTCCTTTTGTTCTCAGACTGCGAACATCTTCTGACATGTTTGTATTCAAGAAGTTCTCACAAACTAGTCCATTTAGAACT
Source organism: Ophioderma brevispina (assembly GCA_023653785.1). Lineage (NCBI taxonomy): Eukaryota > Metazoa > Echinodermata > Ophiuroidea > Amphilepidida > Ophiodermatidae > Ophioderma > Ophioderma brevispina. The sequence goes on from JAMKCH010015563.1 coordinate 14,667, forward strand.
AAGTCAATCAGATAAGTCATGCTTATTGCACAACACATTGCAAGTTTCATATTAATATTTTCCAGTTCTCCTCACTCATAATTTGTATGATTAAATTTAACATGATTTAATATACAAACAATAATGTAATATTCAAGAGTCTGTCACATGAGTAAATTTATAGGCCTGTGGCGCAAAACAGTTAGCTAAGCGATCTTTATCTTTATAGGCCTGCGGTGCAAAACAGTTGGCTAAGCAATCTTTTATAGTCATCAGAGGTTCAAAATCATGAATATTCATGAAATTACCTCATTAATATTCATAAAATCTCATAAATATTCATAAGGTCCTCACTTTAATAGCAACATCAATACTATATGTATACATTATGTATGTATGTATGTAGAGATGGTGTCCTCACTTTATATATCATCTCAAAATGTATTTCAGTTTCATGATAATTATGTGAATGCAGTTATTTGATCCAGAAGAATTTGTTTTCCATGAAATTAAGGCAATTAAAGGTGCATTTTGTGATTTCAGCACCTTCTGCTTTATTCATGATCACTAGATATCCTTGAGAAAAGCTGATTCTCAAATTATATTTATTTATAGTGTTTAAAACAGATATATGTTTGTTTTTATGTCTGTCTGGTCATTTTTTGGTTAAAGTGTTGCAATTGTTTCTCTCCTTCCCAAACTCTTGGGCCAATTTCAACCAAATTAGGTGAAAGAACCCTTGGTCCAAGGTTCATATAGGGTGTTCACAGATTGGGCTAATTAACACTTAAGTTGGGGTCCATGTGGACCCAACATTTTGTTGTTTGTGTGCCATTTTTTTAATGATCAATTACTTTTGCCCAAATTTTATGCAATTGCCTAAATATCAGTTGCGCATATTTTGGTGGGAAACAAAATTCAAATCGGCCATGGCGTTATTATGCTAATTAGCATAATCATTTTGGTGGCACTATTCAAAATTTGTTTTGCCCCTTAATCGTATTCGAGTAACTTTTTAAAACTTTTATTTCAGCAATGTAAATGTATTGATGATCTCCTATTATGAGCCAAATTTTATGGAAAAAGTCCTTCAGGAAAGTGTTTTTTCATTTTTTTGGCGGAAGAATTGGGTGCGCTTTGCAAAAATCAGTTTTTGTACTGCCATTTTGAATCGGTACAACTGATTTTCATTTTTTTCCTGTTATGTGGTCGTGTTGATGTACCCTATCAGTGACCAGAATTTTGTTAAAAAATTCTACTGCCAAAGTGGTTTTCAGAGGGGGGGGGGTGGGGTCATTGTGGACTACACCCCCCCCCCCCTTATACACAAACGGGAGTGCACAAGACTTTAAGACACTAAGTGTTAAGGAACATTCTTTGAAAATCTATGAATTTGACCCATATGGGGTGTTAACAGATTGGGTCATAGCTCATGTGTTTCAATTAAAGGGGCATTTTGTGTCAGTTTGGATAAAGTTATATAATTTATTCTCTTCTGCCTCAGCAATTGAGCCAATTGCAGCCTAGCTTGGTCAGAAGAGCCACTGACTCATGGGGTGTGTTCAGAGAATGACACCCATTGACCCCTATATAACCTTTTAACCCCATCATACAAATGTTACACATTTTGCGATCACAAAGCGGGGCAAGACCTGTGGTTCGAGAACTTCCTTGTTCTTAATTACCAACATTTTTGTACCAAGTCAATTTGTTTATCATAGTATTTTCCATTGTAAGTAAAATAAGGGTGTCACAAAAACACTGTCCTCTTTGAATACCATCATTTGATGGGCTTCTGCATCATTGATGATTTGGTATTTTGTCAAGTCACATGGAATAAGAACAGGATAGTTTGCCCTGTGATTTATTGTTTGATAAATGTGACACATTATGTCTGATCCACTCAGGCCAAACTCAGAAAATGCAAGATTAGATATAAGGAATTACACCACTAAATAAACTAGGTGTAGCAGACGACGTCAGCGCTGAGACAGTGTTGTGTCTGAAATGTGGCCCTTTGCCTAAATGAGGAGTCACAAAATATTGAAAAGTTGTGTCTTTAAATGAAATTTGAAATTAATCATAATGTTGGACTAGTAACAAACCATTTGGGTGGTAAAGATTTTGCCTGTGCCATTTTTGTATAATATCTGAGGTTTTTTTGGGAACTTTGCAATTCTAATTTCTAGTAAAATTTCTAACTAGGTGTGGGTGTGTTGAAAACATGCAAATCTTTGATGCTCTTTAGCTAAAAAAACTCAGCCTTCATCATATGAATTTTTCATTTTTGTTGAAGAGGTGTGGTCCTAATCTTCCAAAAATCCAGTTTTGAAATTTCCAGTCGCTTTATAGCCAAGAAATTGACGTTTGATGAGAGGTCATTTTGTACACAAGTCTATGGTGAGTCATTTAGTGGTGTGATTCCATGTAAGCAAAAATACTAATGTGCAGAAAAAACAAAAATAAAAGTATTTTCATTTTTCAAATGTTTGTATCATGCATGTGTCGTCCAAGTTCATCTTAAAGCGATTTACTGGTATAAATCTATCGGCACATATATAATGAAATATCCCTAAATAAAACGTACCAGATGGTTTTCATGGCCATTGGAGTATTCCTTGCGAAAAAATCCAGATTTATTCCGACCATTATACACAACTGTACAACGATCATGGAAGCTACCATGTTTATTCCGTGTGGTATATTTACAACGCCTCATGCAATACCGAAACAGAAGCCAGCGAAAATATATCCCATACGCGCATATATCACATGCAAGTTTGCCACAAGCCTCATCCTTTTTAACTTCGTTGAGTACACAAAGGATAGGAGCTAAGTTTGTTTAGAATTTTTTATTGCAAGAAAACTACACTTTTTAAAACCTCAGTGATATGAGAAAAATGTTAAGAGGGGTGTTTTAGATATCATTGGTGATTAACAAAGGTTTTAGTTGGCCTAAACACTAACAATCCATGAAAACGTGGACATTTGAAAAGGGGTCGCGTAATATTTAGTTTTATCGCAGTCGCACTGTAACCACTGATCTCTATAAGATGGATTGGCTACACAACAGTAATTGTATATTAGATGAATGGAGCAACGGGCGGGCATCTTGGTCTACCGAACACAATACCATTCCAGAGACACCTGTTTAACAGAAGTTGTATCCCAGGTGCACGTTTTAGAGACATGCCATCCCATACGCGCAAATACAATGAGCTCACTGAATTGGCTTGATTCTGTAGTCTGTTATGTCGCTTATCCACATTTCAATGGGAACAATTTTTTATATATAAATGACCGGCTCTTAACCACCTGCTTGGGCTCTTTTTGGATGACCAACATGGTCATCAGTGCTTCACTTACGAAGCCCAGGTTTCCAATCCATTGTATAGAGATCAGTGTTCGAAAACCCACTAATGCGCGGTTCAGCAATCTACGTACTTTTCAATGTACCGAGTAGCGCTTCTTTGTATGATGTAGAGTTTCCTAATTTTATTTTAAAAACTTATATTTCTCTAGAATCCCAGGCTCATTTTATAAAAATTAGGCACAAATGTATGCCATTTTTGATAAATTTATACATTTTAAAGGAAAACGTTAAATTAAAGCTGTGTTTTTAATTTCAATGTTATAAGTAAACGCGATTGTCTTTCATACAGGCCAGAACTTGACTAACCACCGATCATCTTTCAATTGGTGTGAAAGACTAAACATGGCTTGTGGCAAAACGATAGCGTAAAAAATCAACGTGGCGGCTTCCTTAAATCTTTTACTGCTTCGAAAGTTATGCGTGAAAATGGTGTTTTCTTCGCAAGGAATACTCCAATGACCATGCAAACCATCTGGTACGTCATATTTAGGGATACCGTATTTCATTATATATGTTTCGATAGATTTACACCAATAAATCCCTTTAAAGATGTTAAATGGCCTGCTAGAGATCTGGTGTCCTGGCTGGCCATGGGAGGCAAACGATGTGGTTGTCAACTACAAAAGTCAGTAATTATTCTTGCTGTGTGTAATCTGGCATTTTACATGTTAATGTACCCATTAGTGCTATGAGCTTTGTGCGTCCTTTTCATGTAATACCACCCCAAACCATCACCGATACTCCACCATATCTGCCATGTTCATTAACGCAGATGTCAAGGAACATCTCCAAAGGCAAACCTGCACACTCCTCCATTATTGAAGAAAAAAACTGTCTTTCATCAGTGAACAAGACTTTATCCCAATCGAAGTTAAAATTTCCTTTACACCGTATCAGGCAACATTGAACATGTGTCATGCTTATTTTGAGCAATTTATGAAACTTCAGGTTGTTTCAAGTACATGACAATTAACTGTTGAGAATGAAATGTGAGTGTTAATGTTATTGCATTTTGCCACAATTGTCTGTATGTCATAACAGGAGCAAATCTATTCCATGCATGCTATAAAGTACGCTGGTGCCCTGTGCCTTGGGCTTTGCTTTAATAATGGCTCAGTCTACCCAAGCATGCAGGTACAGACCGATCATAATTAGTCAAGATTCTGACTAGATGATGCACCCCCTCGAATCATTGCTAGATATGCTGAGATACATGGTAATCGCGCATCTAGGAGAGACAATGTGGAAGTGATGGTTCACTCACGCTGTGTACCGAGCACCACGCAGTAAAAAAATGCAATACACCGATGCAAGGTGATGGTGTAGGCGCGATCTACACCATCCAGTGTGTGAGTTGCAATGGCTTAGCACCGAAATTAGAACCACAGTTCAAAACAAGTATGTCACAGTATGTCAGAGCCTTCAATGTGCATTGGCCAATGAGTTACCGACTTGCATTAGTATGTACCTGCATCTTTGGTCAGTTGTGAAGTAGTGAGAGACCAAAGTTGCATGGAAACAGCATAGCTACAAAGTTGTAACTGCATTGTTCTCTTTTAATAACACAGACGAATCTTGGGCAGCAATCCACCAATGCTGCCAAGCTTTTCCGCCTCAGTAAAGGACTTCATCACCAGTCTACTACAGAAAGATCCCAAGAAACGACTGGGATCAGGATCACAGGGAGTCAAGGAAATAAAAAATCATCAATTCTTTAAGGTAGTGTGTTATTTGTTTCTTTAAAGATGCAACAAGAGATTTTGGGACATCCATATATTTTTTCATGTATTTTTGATAGAATGCTTTAGATTAGTGCAAAAATCAGAATGTTCACATTTTTTTAGGGAAACCAGAAGTCCAATAACTGCTTTAAGTGATTTATGAAGATGCATAATATTAATGTTCTACACAACACCAATCAGTCAGGAGGTCCCGTCAACATGTTATTTTCTTGTACACGAGAAAGTGAAAAATTGCTGTGACCTCAATAGCTGGTGGAAGACGCTCTGGAAAATGTCCTGATTTCAAGTCAAAAACAACTGAATTCCTAATAGAATCATGTATTGGCCTGTCATGTATGTAACTTAGTCATCCTTGAGCATTTTGAGATTGGGAAAGTGGGTAAATTTAACAGGGGTAAAATTTGTAAACGTTTAATATAAGGCCTAAAAAAAATTGTTTGATTGGCGTAACATAGAAAAAAAAAAATAGGGTAGGTACATGTAGGTCGGATTTTTTTTTTATGTTTCACATACCAGAACACAAAATATATGACACGCATACAAAAACAAATGACACATCTTCACTTTTTCTGTAACACATCTTTTTATTTGTCATTTGAATGTCCTGCAATCCTTTAGAGTACCGAAGTATGACGTCATTAAATTCCTGTTTTTGCATTTCAGCGTTTTCATGACCATATATCAGTAAAACATGATGGAAAACCCTCACATATGAAAATATTTGTTTTACATGGTTTTTAAAACTTTTTTTTGCACACAAAAAAAAAACATATTTAGGGTCGGCAGTAAAAATAGGGTCGGTCGGGTTACGCCAATCAAACAATTTTTTTTTAGGCCTAAAGTTAAAAGTGTTATGGGGGCACAGTACAATTGATTTGCCTATTGAAACACATGCTTTATGCACTCTCTTGTATCCGTCATATCTTTGCCCCTTCCTTAGCTAGAGCAATGAAATTTGCAGGAGAGAATTTTGAATTCATGCTCTTTAAAATATCTTCTTTTGAACCTAGATCGACAATGTCAGTTTTTTGCAAATTAGATTTGAAAATTACACCCCGTTTTTTCGAGCTCCTGAACCCCGCAGAATCGGTGTTTCACGGCAGTTCACTTATGTCGCCGTATCATACCGCCACGACGCTTTATCATCCATTTTTTAAATAAAAGTTAAATATGAATGAATACGCACATGAATGACACCAAAAGCAAATCTCTAGGGCAAATACCCGCCACAAAACTACACAAATTACGCTCAAATTCTAGGTTTTATAGGAACTATAACGGTATGTAACTTTTCGCGGCGGAGGGATTTTGTACTGTGCTCCCTTATAGCCGGTTCATCTTGCCCTAAGGATAAACAAGTATAGTTTACTATATCTAGGACAATTATTTTTCATACCGTAGGCTTAAAATCGTTCATGGTCATACTGGGGTAAAAAAAAAATTAAAATGTACAGATTCTTCTCAGAATGCTCACAAATTCTTCATGTTCTTGGATAGTAATGTAAAATAAATTTGATGTATTTTGTTTGACATTTGGGGTATAATCATGGGGGTAATACTGATGGGCCCACAGGGCCTATGGGGGATCACCACTCTAACCTCTGCTAAATACCTTTAAGCTGATTAACATAAATACTGTTTAACCATACCCTTACAAACAATTTGAAACAAATAGGATCATAAATATTTACCCCGATGATGACCTGGAACAGTTTTTGGCCTGTCGTGCAAACACAAGTGGTTGCAGATAGAGCAAACGATACCTTTTTTTAATCAGTAGGACAATACAAACATATCTGTGCACATTTTAATCCATTTGAAACAAAACAAATTTTACCCTATCAATTTTCCCCCTTCCCTGACTCAATGAGCTCAAGGGTGACAAAGTTGCATCATCAAGATTTGGATTCAGCAGGTCAATTAGCCTGGGAGCTAGCAGATAACACATCTCATGTACAAAAGGTTTGAGTGATTAAATATGTTGACAGCCTGACAGGGACCCCTAAAACGTGATTCTTAAGTGCTGCAAATGGTGCCTTAAGGAGAGGGGCCAAGACAAAGATTGTACAGGGGTCAAATTTTTAGCTTCGTGAGTGAAGCTAATCTAATCGTACCGATTCGGCAGAGCGGGCGAAAAAGTCTAGGCGTATCTCCGTTGCCCTCGATTGAGCATATTTGTTCAAAATTGGTCTTGTGAAAGTGTGGGATGTGCTCTTCAAGCTGAATGAATTTCGTAAGCAAAATCGGCCTAGAAGTGTGTTATTTTCCCGTTTGTTTTTTGTTTGTCGCATGTTTAAACCCGTACCCAAGATATCAGAGTCAATACTCAACGTATGGTTTGTTATAGTAGCGAACGCGGCCGCCGAAAGCGCGATTTTTTATTAGCGAAACCTAGATCAAATATATACTTCTAATAACAACACTGCAAAAGAATCAGTCACTGATTGCACTGTGTACTGTTGATTATATTTACGTTTCGTACAAATCCATTCGTTCAACGATGTAAGGGCATCGTCTGTATGAAGTTGCAGCAGGCGTTTGTAAAATGATTATTATGTGGGCGCATAGGCGCAAGTTTTGTTAGGGGAGGTTCCCACTCCCCTTGTCCACCATGCGCATGTGCGATAGATCTGGCAATACTGGTTTTATTATTTTCGAGTGGTGCCTATGTGTTTGTTTAATGTTAGTTTGTATTTTATTAGTAAATAGATTATTTTTTATATTTGTTAGAGGGAGTTTTGTTATGACATATTTATTATTTATTGTGTAGGTTTTTGTGTTCATTTTCCATTCAAGGGGGAGTTTGTGCGATTTAACTTTTTTTGTATTTGTAATGGTATGTTCGGCCTCAGGCTGTTTGCATGCTGACAAACGTCATGTTCCCCCCGTGGCATGATGTGCCCCCACCTCTAACATCCCTCGGTTTATAAAGGTCGGGGCTACGTAAGTGAATGATTAACCATTTAATTTAAAGGTGTTTTTTAAAAATTAACAAATATAGGAAATATAATAATAATATGATGGAAAAGTGGTTCTAATTCGGAAATAAATTGTTTATTAGGATCCCTGTTCTTGCAATGAAGTTTTATTGTTACTATTATTAACTTCATGGTACTATATTCAGGGCTATTTTTAACGTGAATTGAGGTTGCAAGATGTACAAATTTTCGTTCTTGTTTGGTATCTTATGTAACCTCCCTACCCTACCTGAAGGCAATGGTTGTTTCCGAATTTGATTTAACATTGTTTCTATAAATCACCAGCGTGGTCATTGGTCCCAATTTTGCCCAATGTTCATACACAGAACACCACGTGACCCCCCGTAGGTCGCATCACAACTGAAACAAGCACACACGAATTGATACAACATTCGTGTATGGACATGAAATTTTGTTAAATATTTAGCATCATCTTTCCCATTGTTTATTACGTTAAAATAGATGCACATTTCCGAATGTGTTCTGTAAGTGTGACAATACAAACGAACGATTGAATATTGTACAATGCAAGCTATAATTTTATCAATTTCAAACAAGCGTAGCGTGGGATGGGAACCTTTTTCCACCTGGAAAATGCACCGAACCACTCGCCACGTGGATAAGTCCTTTAGCATAGGCCCAGTTGGCCTAGCTGGTTACTATGGGACGTTTTGTCATTACCATTTTATATTTACGCCTTCCGATGAGTTGGTTGGGATTCTTGTAACAAACCTTCATAAAAAAAGTCCAGTGTAACCCGGGGTGTAAAACAACTGCAATATTGATATTTTAAGTTTTATCGAACAACAATCCACCGAACGTGCAAAAAACGCCCTCACTCCGTCCCCTTGTCCATTGGCGCAGTTACAAATACCTCTTACCATGTTACAGGCCCGTGGTCCTTGCAAAGACCTGCAAGGCCGTTAATGAATACCGCGACACATTCCATACGTTTCAAGCAGGCAAATTAACTAAGCAGAAATTGTATATGCTTTAAACTTGTGTATGACAAAACCGTGTTTCTCGGCCTTTGGTTGTATAATTTATCGCAGTATACGCTCAGAAATCACTACGTAATTATTTTCTGGAAGAAACCCGTGTGATATGTTTGGTAGTCGGATTTCCAATTCCGTCACCTAGGGAATCCCCGTTATTTTACAATCACGGCACAGGGAGGTGGGGGGGGGTTGCAGGTAGGTTATTTTCTACCCATGCAGGTTCGGCACAGTCGGCTCAAATCGTAATAGTAACGACGACAACAAATTGAATGTCCTTATGCATATTGTTCTTTCTGATACCTTTATCAGAGCTCTGAAGAGAGTTTGTATCCCTCCCTTCAATTTGGCCAAGGTTAGCTCGCAAGTGTCCCACGACCTTAGGGAAAAAAATTCAAGTGCTACAACAACAACAAAACGATTTTATTTAGTTAAGGGAATCCAAGTAAGGTTCTACATGTGAACATTTGTTTAACATTAATGTTAGATCCGAAACCTGATGTACGAGTCTTTGTATCTGCCTGTGGTTCAAAATGTTAACCCTAGGCCAACTAATTCCTGCTGTTTTCACAAATACATGCACACATTTTATGTCACTTGCCTGTGTTATGGTCCTTTGGTAGTGCCCCAGGCCCCAGAGCTACCTTCTTCGCGATTAGGGCAAGGTCATCTGGGGTAATGTCCAAAAATGGTTAGAATTATAATTGTATGGTGTAATCCACATATATGTCCGATCGATTTTTCATGGACACTAAGATAAACTACCCCCTGGGGTAGTGGTCCCACTGTTGGTGACCTCATGTGACCTTTGACCCTCTGTGATCTCATGGGACCTTAAAGTCGTCAGAATTTTAAAATTCCTTGGTGTATCCACATAAGCCTATGTCGATCGATTTGTGACTCTTAGCTAAAAATGACCATTTTGGGTATGTCCTACATTTGTGACTTCATGTGATCTTAAAGTGTCAGAATTATAAAATTGCACGGTACGTTTATCCACATATGTTGATCCGTTTATTTGACACTTAGATTAAATGCCACCTGGGTAGTGGTCCCACATGTTGGTGACCTCATGGTTACCTTGTGACCCGTGTGACCTTCAATGTCAGAATTAATAACATTGCTTGGTGTATCCACAATGCGTCGATTTTCACATGACCTAATACATTGGCCCTTGGGTAGTGTCCCATGTTTATTTTGACCTTATGTGACCTTTGTGACCTCAATTGACCTTAAAATATCAGAATTATAACATTGCTTGGGTGTATCCACATAATGTCATCATTTTTTCATGCACTTAGATACATTGCCCTTGGGTAGTGTCCCCCATTTTGGTGACCTCATGTTGACCTTAAAATGGTCAAGAATTATAAAATTGCTTGGTGTATCCACATACTGTCGATCGATTTATACAACTTAATAAATGACCCTTGGGGAGTGTCCTATATGTTGGTGACCTAATGTGACCCTCGGTAACCTTAAAATGGTCAGATTATAAAATTACTTGGTGTATCCACTATGTCGATCGTTCCTTGACACTTAGATAGAATGACCCTTGGGTAGTATCCCACACCTTGGTGACGTCCAATGAAACCTTAAATTGGTCAAATTATAAATTGTTTGGGGCTATGTGTATCCACATATTCGATCGTTTTTCATTACACTTAGATCATTGGCCTTGGGGTACGTGTCCCACATGTCTTGACCTATTAACCTTGTGTGACCTTGAAAATGGTCAGAATTATGAAATTGCTAGGTGATCCACATATGTTTGATCGATTTTCATGACACTAGATACAGTGGCCCTGTGGGTAGTGTCCCACCTGTTGATGACCTCATTTAACCTGAATATGTCAAATTATAATTGGGCTTTTTGTATCCACATATGTCGATCGCTTTCTATGACACTTAGATGAATGAATGGCCCTGGGGTGGTGTCCCACATGTTGTGACCTCATGTGACCTTAAATTGATCCGAATTATAAAATTGCTTGGTGTATCCACATATGTTGATCGATTTCTCTGATACTAAGATAAGAATGACCCTTGGGGGGTATTGTCCCACATTTTTTTGACCTCATTTGACCTTAAAATGGTCAGATTATGAAATTGCTTTGGGGGTATCCACATAGTTGATCGTTTTCATGACACTTAGAACAGTGGCCCTTGGTAAGCGTCCGCACTGTTATGACCTCATTTGAACCCTTGTTACCTCAGGACCTTAAAATGGTCAGAATTATAAAATTGCTTTGGTGTAATCCATATATGTCGATCAATTTTCATGACACTTAGATACCTTGGCCCATTCGGTCGTGTCCCACATGTTGGTGACCTCATGTGGCCTGAAAATGGTCAGAATTATAATATTGCGTGATTCTATCACATTTCGATCAGACTGTTGCTGGACCTCTGTAACCTCGTGTGACCTTAAAAATGGTCATAATTAAAATTGTTTTGGTGTAATCCACATATGTCTATCGATTTATATTGCACTTAGATAAATTCCCCCTGGCTTAGTGTCCCACATGTGGTGACCTCATGTGACCTTCAATTGATCAGAATTATAAATTGCTTAGTGTATCCACAGACTTGATCGATTTCTTTCATTGACCACTAAGATATAATGACCCTTGGTTAGTGTCCCCACATGTTGGTGACCGGGTCATGTGACCTTTAAATGACATCATGTGACCTGAAAAGGTCAGATTATAATATTGCTTGGTCGATTCCAATAGTTGATCGATTTTTCATGACACTTATATACAGGTTGGCCTTGGGTAGTGTCCCACATTTTGGGTGACCTCGCGTGACCTTTATATTGGTCAGAATTATAATTGCTTGGTTGGATCCACATATTCGATCAGATTTTTCAGGACACTTAGATAACTTGTGCTAGTTCCCATGCTTTGGTCACCTCATGTGGCCCTTGACCTCATTTTACAAATTCACAAGGCCAGAGGAACAAATGCATTTCTGTGAACACTGTATTTTTTAATCCTTTGGGATTTTATGCTCCCCTTTTTATATCATTTTAAAAATGCCTTGAAATTGATCTTACCAGTTTTCTATTCAAAAATTTTGACAAGAATCAAGTACAAGTTTGACAAGATTCTGGTCAAATTTACAAGAGTTTCCAGTCAATTTGACCAGAAAACCTCGTAAGATCTCATGTGCAGTCGAAAAGTGACGATGTACTTTTTCAGAGTGTAGTCAATCGAATGTTAAGATTTTTATTTTGACATAACTGATTCATCTTTGAGCAATATTTGTGAAACTATTAACTGGGAAATTCTAAAAACTAATGAAACAAAAAGCTGAAATTTCAACATTCTTCATTGTAAACCGCTGTGAGATAAGTGTGATCAAATGTCAGAGCCCGGATCCCTCGAGACATCTTGTATTCTTGCTTTAATTAAATCTTAACCTTTACCATATCTTGTTACTTCAAGCCTAAAGTAGCACCTTTATGTGCCATAATTCAATATAGGCCTAACTAACCGTTTGCACCTACTTTGTATTAATGTGTCATGCGTTTTTTCTTTTTAAAAAATAGACTTTCAAAGTAAAACCCTCCCTACTTAATTTTTTTGGTGTCGTCTGCAATGGAGTGCAGGAAGACCCATACTAAACAAAATTCTGTATGTCCGGTCCGTCCGTGTGGTGTAGTGTATGTTGTGTCTGTATGCGTGATACAGTATGTGTGTATATCTGTATGTGTGTGCGTGTGTTCATGCATGGCATGCCATGCATGCATGCATACTCTCTCCACAAGCAAAAGCATATAAAGATGATACTTTTACTTGCGAGTTGGGAATGGATCGGCAATGAAATTCGGTGAGTGTGGTCCAACATTCAGTGCCAACCCCCAATTTTGAAAGTCTTTCAATCAGGAAAATCTGACCAGTCATCCAAAGTCAATGGTTGTATGATCAATGAAACTTTGGCTAGGTAATATCCGATTGTGGTGAGGGTCAACGTCTGCATAAAAAATTTTTAAAAAATGGAAACTATATGAGTCCAAAAACGTGTTACATTACTATGCAATAATGTCCACTTTTTTTTAAGAGCGCCCCCAATTTTTTCAAAACACTTTTAATTTTTTAACTGGTTTTATTGATAACTGGCTAGTAAACTATAACTATGATGGTCCAAGCTCGAAATGTCTATGTGTCACAACGAGGAATTTGGTAAATTAGAATAATTAATATCGAGATAATATAATCATGGCTCTGGTAAAACGATCTTCCAAGGTGAAATAGAGCCGGGAAATAGCGCCATGTAACGTATCTACGCGTCTATATCGCATTAGTTGTTTTATCATTGGCGAGGCAAGTCTAAGTTAGAGGTCATTTTCTATAGGTGGCACTATTTCATCATGGATTGCCGGACAGAAACCTTAGAATTTTCCGCAGTTAGCTGGAAAGTACAATTAGGATCCCCATTCAATTTATGCAAATCGGGCATATTTAATAAGAAATACACATTTTTTTTAAATTTTCCTGCATTTTTGAGATTTCTCGTTCGCTGGTATATTTTCCTAGACAATTACGCAACATAACTAACTGCTGTGCAAAAGTTTGAGAATTGGTATCTCTAAAAAAATATGTGTGTTATTGCTTTAAACAAAGGCACAAAAAAAATCAACCACTGAATCGTCCACTCAACAAGCTCCACACACTTTGAGGCACAACAAACACTTTTTCTCACTTTCTAGTCTTATGAAGGGTCTTTAGCACCAATATGGTGCTCCTTGTTTAAAAAAAAATTAATCCAATCCTGTTGAAAAGTATACAGCAAGTATTTGTCCTGTATCTAAGGATTCAGAAAAGGTATAGTTTGTTAATATCTACCATCTAAATTTCAGACTTAGAGCAAACAGGCTATATAAAAAAAACAAGGGCTAAAATACACTAAAGGTTCAATTCTATTTGTACACAAGCCAATAGTCATTTTAAAGTTGTGGCGTTCAATATTGGATAAAAAATGGTGGCAAATTATTTGTGGAGACTCAATAGAATTAAAATACGTGAGTTTCTCAAATGCTTAAAACAGTAGGGGGAACAGGATAGGTCAAGTCGCAATTGAATTGTTCAATGGACGTTGGCCTTCTGAATCTTTAGAATATTACAAGCAGTAACACCTTTTCACAATCAGTGTTCCTATTTAATCATTGTAGGTGTAGCTTGGCTTAAAATAATAGTCGCAATTTTTGATAAATGGATTCTTTAAATCTTAGGTCAAGTAGGCGTATAGATTTTCTAAGAATTGCCAAAAATGGCTCATTGTGGTCTATAATAGAATTTTTTTGCATGTCATAGTATGTTCAAGATTTTTTTGGCCATACTGATGATCTTGGACGCAATATGTGAAACCTATAATGGGTAAATTATAAAACTAATGAAACAAAAAGCTGAAATTTCAACATTTCTAAGTGGAAAGGCATGTGAGATAAGTGTGAGCAAATTCAGAGCCCCGGATCCCTAGGAGATCATCTTGTATTCCTGCCTTTAATTAATCTTAAACCTTACCATGATCTTGTACTTCAAAGCCTAAAGTAGCACCTTAATGTGCCATAAGTACCCCAATATAGGCATACCGTTTGCACCTACTTTGTATTATGTGTCATGCGTTTTTTCTTTTTAAAAAATATTACTTTAAAAGTAAAAACCCTACCTATTTTTGTGTGTTGCGAATGGAGTGCAGGAGACCACACCCCCCCCCCCCCCCCCCCCTACTAATCAAAATTCTGTATGTCCGTCGTGGGTGTATGTGTATGTTGTGTCTGTATGCGTGTATACAGTATGTGGTATATATGTATGTGTGTGCGTGTGTTCATGCATGCATGCATGCATCTGCACAAGCAAAAGGCTATAAAAGATGATACTGGCTAGTGGGACTGGTATCGGCAATGCAATTCGTGATGTGGTCAACATTCATGTGCCAACAATTTTGAAAGTCATTTCAGGACATCTGACAAGTCATTCCAAAGTCAAATGGTTGTAATGGTCATGAAACTGGTAGGTAATACGATTGTGGTGAGGTCACGTATGCATAAAAAAATGCGAAATATATGAGTACACGTGTACATTAATGCAATTAATAGCACTTTTTTGAAGGCGCCCCAATTTTTCAAACACTTTTAGATTTTTACATGGTTGTATGATACTGGCTTAGTAAACTATACGGTGAATGGTCAGCTCGAAAATGTCTATGTGTCAAAACGAGGAAGTTTTTGTAATTAGAATAATTAATATCGGAGATAGATAATCATGGTGCTGGAAACGAACTTCCAAGGTGAATAGCCGGGAAATACCGCAATGTACGATCTACGCTCATCATGCGTGTTTATTGGCAGGAAGGGTCAAGTTAGAGGTGCATTTTCTAGAGGTGGCATATTTCATCATGGACGGACATAAACTTAGAATTCCGCAGAGCTGGAAAGTACATCTAGGATCCCAATTTTCAATTACAAAAATCGCTTATTTTATAAAAAATACACATTTTTTAGCATTACGTTCGAGGTGTAGTTTCCTAGACAATACCAACATAACTGTGCAAAAAGTTTGAAAAGTGGGTACTCTAAAAAATGTGCTTTTATTGCTTTAACAAGCACAAAAATCAAACCACTAACTCCACTCAAGCTCCAACACACTTTTCTTATGAAGCTTTAGCACCATTGGTGCTCTTGTTAAATTAATCCAATCATGTTGAAAAGTATACCACAGTATGTGTCTATCCATAAGGATTCAGAAAAGGTATAGTTTGTAATATCTACAGTCTAAAGTTTCAGACTACAGGCTAAAAACAGCAAAAATCAATAAAAGGGTCAATTTCAGTTGTACAGGGTCAATTTTTAAAGTTGCTTCAATTTGGATAAAAAATGGTGCAAATTATTGGTGGAGCTCATAGAATTAAAATAAGTGAGTGTCTCAAATGCTTAACAAAGTAGGGGGAACAGGTCAAGTCCCATGATGCAATGGACGTTGGCCTTCTGAATCTTTAGAATATTACAAGCTATACCTTTTCACAATCAGGTGTTCATTTTAACATTGTAGGTGTAGCTTGGCAAAATATAGGTCCAGTTTGAAAATGGATTCTTTATCTTAGGTCAAGTACGGTAAATTTTCTAAAATTGCCAAAAATGCTATTTTGGTCTATAATAGAATTTTTTTGCATGCATAGATGTTCATTTTTGTACTGTTGATGCACCTTGTGAAGATCTAGGTCATGTCCAAAAGTGGGTCAAAGGTCAAATATGGGCAATTTTCTGTTCTGCAAAAAATGCTATCTGGCTCAAAAAAATTCAATTATTCATACTCATCTGTACCCATGTGCATCATAGTAAGAGCTATATTGTGCATGAAAAATGGCTTCAGGTGTAAGGTAAAATTGATTTTATTGAATTTACTTGCAGTATTTTTTATCTTAATGATACAATTGTTGTGTCGCCTGAACAAATGTTCATGGAGGCGCATACTAGTCCAAATTCCGCGTGTCCGTCGTGCATATGACTCGGTTAACCTTTTTAAAATGCTCTGCTGGCTAAACGCTATGCCCGATTTACTTCTAACTTGATAGGATTATAGAGTAAGGTACCACAATATCATGTGTAGCTTTTGGCTGCATTATTTGCATATTCATGAATTTTAATTAGCTTATTTGCATATTTTTTAGACATTTCGGTTAACCTTTTTCAAACTGCTCTGCTGGCTAAACGCTATGTCCGATTTACTTTTAACTTGATAGGGTGGTAGAGTAAGGTGCCACAATATCATGTGTAGCTTTTGGCTGCATTATTTGCATATTCATGAAATCTAATTAGCTTATTTGTATATTTTTCAGACATTTCGATTAACCTTTTATAAAATGCTCTGCTGGCTAAACGCTATGCTCGATTTACTTCAAACTTGGTAGGGTGGTACAGCGAGGTGTGTGTAGCTTTTGGCTGCTTTATTTGCATGATCATTTTCAATATTCATGAATTTTAATTAGCTTATTTGCATATTTTTCAGACATTTTTGTTAAAAATGCTTCGCTATGCCTGATTTACTTCAAATTTGGTAGGGTGATAGAGTGAGGTGCCACATTGTCATGTGTTGATTTCAGCTGCATTAATTGCATATTTATGCATTTTAATTAGCTAATTTGCATATTTTTGAGATATTTCAGTTAACCTTTTCTTGTTTTACTTTTTTGAAATGCACTTCAGGCTACAAAACGCAACACTTCTCTCCAGTGCTTTTGCTCTCTATGCCAAATTTTTATTAAAAACCAAGTGATCGCGCAACCAGGTGACACTTGTGGTTCGAGAACCGCCTTGTTGTTAATTTCTAATACTCACTCACTCATTCACTCACTCACTCACTCACTCACTCACTCACTCACTCACTCACTCACTCACTCACTCACTCACATTAATGTTGACATTAATAAGACCCCAAAACTTGGCTTTCCTTCCTGTTACATGCAAGATTCAGACCTTGTACATGTTAGGTTCATACAATGCAGTATGAAGCTTCATATGCCAAAAGGAAATGCAAATCTTGCCTCTCAAAGTGCTAACACAATGTAATATGGTGTTGGTATCAAATTGTATGGCATCCAGACTTAAATTATGACATAATCTAGTGTTAAAAATTTCCTTACAAAGAGATATTAAGGGGGGGTTGACCTGATTTAAGTGTATGAAGTTTTTATCTTGATAGAATGGCCTTCACTTCAAAACCTCATCTGTAAAGTTTTGCACAAAAATATTTCAGCCACTTTTGATGTGAGAGCTGAAAACATGATTTTGTAATCGCCATCCATAAAATAATTATTAGTCGACCAAATAAGTGTTGCGTAAAAAGCATGTTCGAAAGGCTATCTGCAGACTTGACCTACCATTAGTCATCTGTGGCTATGGTATCAATATATCCCAAAACTTATTTGTTCGTTCATGTAAGTCCAAAATCACAGTGGACGATCCATCTTTAACCAGCTGATAGATTCATCATCCAGGTTGATGAGGCCTGGAATTCCTCTTGGGGACTTGTAGACCTCACAGTCATCTACACTGCCATTCAAAAATATTCGCGCAGTACGGGACACTGCAGTGCAAAATAAAATGCCGGGGACCCATTGAAACACTGTACTATTGACATGACTGCACGCACAGTATACATATAAATTTGGTATGACTTGTCTGTTTTATTCTTTTATTTCTTTTTTCTCAAGACCATACTTATATTTGATCAATATTTCTAAGTTCAGTATATATTTTTGTCATGATTAAAAGTCACTGTACCTTTCAGAAAGCGTTCTCTTTTGTTTTTATGAGTCATTTGTGAGTCAGTAATCGATGTGGTATCCTTTGTTTGCGATCACCTTGCGGCATCGTTGCATCATGCTATCGGCTACGTGTTGAATGTACTCAGTACTGAGATGTTTCCCATGAATATTTAACTTCTTGGAATAATTCCATTTTGTTTTTTGGTTGCACTTTTCGAAATTTCAAGTCTTCCTCGACTTTGTCCCACAAATTTTCAATCGGCGATAAATCTGGCGATTGAGCAGGCCATTCTAGAATATCAAATCCCCAATCGCATCCTTCGTCCTTTAAAAAATCCGGGGTAGGGTCCGCAAACCAGGCCGCGACACTTTTTGCCTTGTGACAGGGCGCATTGTCCTGTTGGAAATAAATTTTTCTCCAATTAAACGATGTGCTGAAGGTAACATGTGTTCTTGCAAAACATGGAGGTACTTTACTTGATCCATGGTTCCTTCACATAAATATAAATCTCCAACTCCTCCTCGTGAAAAGCAACCCCACACCATGATCCCACCACCTTGATGTTTTACAGTGGGTTTCGTGTATCGGGGGTCAAGCGACTTGCCAACAGGTCGACGCACAAATCCTTTTCCATCACTTCTGAAAAAACAATATCTACTTTCATCTGACCACAAAATCCGTTTCCATTCAGCTTCGTCCCATTGTAAATGAGATCTTCCGAAGTTCTTCCTTGCTGCGATATGACAAGGTTTAAGCATTGGAACTTTTCTTGGTCGGTATGCACCCAAATCGTTCTCAATAAGTCGACGTTGTACCGTTGAAATGCTCGGAGCATCTTCCATTTCTTGCAGTAAATGTGTCGCTGGCTTGAACGGGGACTTTTGCATCTGATGACCAAGTTTCGATCTTGAGCTTGTGTTGTTACACGTGGGCAACCACTTCTCGGCTTATTTTCCATCCCTCCGTTTTCAGCTTCCTTCTTCAAATTGTATCGTACAGTACTCTCAGATATTCCCAAACGTCTAGCATTTTCTTTTAGGAACATTTTCAGCATAAGCACGGCATAAATCTTGCAGCCCCTTTCGGAAGTCAGAAAGTTCAGAAGTTTTGCCCATGTTTACATGTACGTCATGCAAAGCATGCACCCAAGCACAGCGCCCCGTATCCATTTTTTTCGGTGGTTCTCCAACCGCGATCACGCCAATCGCATTGACAATTCATGGTCGGGAAAAAATCGCGCACCACCCAAAAGAAAAATCTGGGCATTAAAATGGATCTTTATAAAGGTAGACAGAATCTCCTTTTTCTTTTTAGACTGACCGCATCCTTTTGAGAAGGGGTGTAGTGTAACGCGCAGTGATTTTCCCGATCAGTCTTTTTTCACATAGGTGACGCATTGCATAGCGTAACGCTGACGATAATGAGCTAACTTAATATTCATTAGGTTGTGTCAGTGCGATTTTACACGGTGTTTTGACATGCTTGATAAAAAGAGGAATTTTGGTGGTAATATCTGATCGAAGTCGACAGGAAACATGAATTTATTGGATTAAAGAGTTTGGCGAACACAATGAAATGACAAATTTAGCAGGATAGGTGAATATACGGCCGACTCAATGGTGTGTGAGTATAAGCTTCCACGTGCGCGAATACTTTTGAATGGCAGTGTATGATGTGGCTAATGGTTTGTGGCTCTCCACAATCATAATTTAAAAATTACACACCGATCTTATGAAGAGAGTGCTTTGTACGGCCAATGCCAGTTTTGAGTCTGTTGAGGTTGACCCATGCTTTCCTATCAAGGTCACAGCCTTTGGGCTTGCAAGATGGGCTGTCCACAAACTGCTTTAGGTTCAAGGTAGAGGATGACCATTGCTCAGACCATCTGTCATTCATCCAGGATGATCGATAGGGATGGTGCGACAGTATTGCCATAGATAGGGTAGCAAAGTGATTCCGTGGAATTCTCTGATCCTCAAAGGTTTTTGGTGGGGGGGGGGGTTAGGTCACAGGTTCATCACACTTGATCATTTGAAAGTTCCTCCTAAGGTTTGCAGGAGCTATGCCAGACAGAATTGGAAGACATTCTTCAAGCGTTGCCTCAAGGCAACCACTGACAAGTCTCATTGCATCATTCAGAATGACATCAATCCTGTATGTGTATACTGTGACTCCACTACAGCAGATGAGTATGCCAAAGCAACAGTTGATGTATGTAAAGTGTCGAAAAAGATGCACCTCTCCAGTTCCTGCGAGCCTTCTGAGGAGATTGACATGAGGCTGCATCTTGGCAGCGACTGCCTTGGTATGTTGATTGAAAATAAGGCTGCGGTCCATTATGGTGCAAAGGTACTTCAGTATTGGGTCATGTGACAGTTTATCTCCATCTAGAGTGATGTTATGTTCTCAACCATTCACATATGTCGAGATCACAGAAGCAATTAAAGTCCTTAAGAATGGGAAAGCTCCTGATAATGACAATGTCCATACAGAATTCTTGAAGAATATGGCACCTGAAGCTGTGCGATGGCTCAACTCTTCCTCTTAACTTGCTTGGAATCGTCAACTATTCCTCAGATGGAAAACTTCAAAGGTAATTTTTCAACCCCCAAAAAGAAGCAAAAGAGCCCAAAAGTTACAGACCTACCTCGCTTCTGTTTAACATCTACAAGTTGCTTGAGAGACTGATACTGGGAGGATCAATGGTACAGTCAAGGCAAATCTACCCCACACCAAAGGGGTAAATCAACAACTGATCAGATAGCAAGACTGGTTAATGACATCGAAACAGCCTTCCAAAAGAAGCAGAAGTTTGGAGCAGTCTTCATAGCTCTAACTGCTGCATATGATACAGTCTGGCATCGATGTCTCTACCTCAAGCTACTCAAAATATTCCCTGATGTCAAGCTTGTCAAGTTCATAATGCTACTCATCCAAGACAAATCTTTCATCCTGGAGACATCAAATGGGCAATGCAGCAGAAAGTGCAAACTTTGGAATGGTGTTCCACAAGGTTCAGTCCTGACACCCAGCCTTTTCAACATTTATGTCTCAGATATGTCAAAAAGGGATTGTTTGCAGTACTCCTATGCAGATGATATGGCACTTGGAATAGCTGCTGATTCCTTTTGAGGTATTGGAAACAGTGCTGCAGAAAGACCTAATTACTGTTAATCAATTCTTCCACTGATGGCAATTGAAACTCAGCAACCCAAGACATACAACTCTGTTTTTCACCTTGCAAATAGATGTGCAAAAAAAACCAAAAAAAAAAACACCCAAAAACTGTTATCGACGGGGAACTTCTAATAGTGTCTTTTAATCTCCAAAAGAACATGAATTTTCTGACTAGAAATGAGTAATGGATATATTCAAATAGCAAAATTTCATTGATCTTGTCAGTATTTTACTAGTACTATGGCGAGTATTCTGTAGGCTACGTGTGCGCAAATACTTTTGAGTGGCAGCGTGTGGTAGTTTATGCTAAAATTAGTGTAAACATTGTGTTGTTATAACACTAAAGCATTTTGATTATAAAAAACTTGACATTTTCCATCAAATAGAGTCGGTTAGATCCTATTCCAACATGGTACCTCAAGGAAAATCTACCTCAACTTCTTCCAGTGCTTACTGATATTGTTAATGTCTCTCTTTCTACTGGAGTTTTCCCAAAAGGAGCTCATTCTGCAATTATTAGGCCTTTCCTGAAAAAACCAACTCTTGATCAAAATACTCTCAAGAACTACAGACCTGTTGCAAACATAACTTTTGCTAGTAAATTAATTGAAAAGATTGCATGCTCACGTCTCACAGAACACATGGATTTATTCAACCTTGCAGACCCTTGCCAATCAGCTTACAGATCATGGCATAGCACTGAATCAGCACTTGTTAAAGTTAAAAATGACATTAGGTTTTCAATTGATGCTAATAAAGCTGTTCTTCTTGTTTTAATAGACTTATCAGCTGCTTTCGACACGATTGATCACAATATCTTAATTTCACGTCTTTCTCAACGAATTTGTGTCAAAGGCCCCGCGCTAAATTGGTTTCGCTCCTATCTTGCTGATTGGTCTACCCAAGTTGATATAGCAGGTCAGCTTTCTGAGCCAATTACTATGCAGTTTGGTTTACCACAGGGCTCTGTTGTTGGACCTGTTGGCTACACTATTTACACCCTTCCAGTTGGTGACATTGCTAATCATCATCACGTCTCTCATCATGTATATGCCGATGACACACAGTTATATGTATCTTTTGATCCCAAAGTGCCGGGAGAACTCGACAGTGCATTATCTCAACTCCAAAATTATATGACATAAAAAACTGGATGACTGCAAACAACTTAAGTTAATGAAAGTAAAACAGAATTCTTCATTGCTGCATCGCCATATAATTATAAACATTTGCATCCAATGTAACACTTTCTATTGGAAGTGAACACATTGAACCTGCACAACCATTAGGAATTTGGGTGCTTTCTTTGACACTCATATGACCATGTCATCTCATATTACTAATGTTAGCAAATCTGTTGTTTTTCATTTACGAAATATCGCCAGAATCAGGAAATATATCGATCAACCTACATGTCACCATGCTGCACGTTCATTAATTCTTTCACGTCTAGATTATTGCAACAGCCTTCTCTCCTCATCCTCATCTACTTATATTTCTCACCTTCAACGTCTACAGAATTTGGGCAGCATGTCTTATATTTGAAGTTGACGGCAAACACGCCCCTGGGACAGCTTTTGAAATCACTTCACTGGCTACCAATACGCCAACGGGATCAGATTAAATTATTTGCTTGTACTAATGCCTTCACAAACAAGGACAACATTATTTATTGAATTGTTTATTCTTTATATGTACCAAAGAGACAACCCCGATCTTCCAATGATTATCTTCGTCTTGACTACTCTGTCACTAGAGTATTAGCTGGTGATAGAACTTTCACAGTGTCTGCATCAAAAGAATGGAATGAGCTCGGTCTATATTAGACAATATTCATCTACTGCTATTCAAAAAATCTCTACAAAAAAACCATTTGTTTCCATACTCAGGTTTTGGTCCCCCGTGGTCCCCCGCCAACTTTAATGTTGGCAAAAGGGGGACTATAGGAAAGGCCCTGCGTCCGTGTGTCGTCGGTCCCACGCCAATATCTCGGGATCTAGGTAAGTGTGGGTGTCCATCTTCGCATATAGATGCATCTCAAGGAGGCGTTGGCTGGACTGTAAAAGTGGGTCATGTGACATAGGACAAAGGTCAAATATGGTCAAAAAATAGGGTCAAATTGGTCAAAAATAGGATATAATGTTATAGCCTTGTAAACACGATATCTTTGATATAAGCTCGTATGGGTGTCCATATTCGCACCATAGATGTCACCAAGTAGACGGTGGGTGAGTTCGGAGGTGGGGGCAATTGTGGCATGGGTCAAAGGTTCAAATATGGTCAAAAAATAGGGTCAATGTGGTCAAAAAATAGGATAATGCTTAAAAGCCTTGAAACCGATATCTTTGATCTAAGTAAGTATGAGTGTCCATCTTAGCACCATAGATGTACCCAAGTAGACGGTGGATGACTTCGGAGGTGTGGCATGGGTCAAATGGGTCCAAAGGTCAAATTCAATATGGGTCAAAAAATAGGGTCAAATTTGGTTCAAAATAGCGATATATTGTTAAAAGCCTTGTAAAAAAAGAAATCTTTGATCTAATCAAGTATGAGTGTCCATCTTAGCACCATAGATGTACCCAAGTAGAAGGTGGATGAGTTCGGAAGGTGAAGGCATGTGGCAGGGTCAAAGGTCAAAAGCTGGGCGGAAATGGGATTAAACGTGCCTATATATGCACGTGGCCCAATTGTGGCAGGATGATCAAACTTGGTGGGGCAATTGTGGTCAACTTTCAAGTTTGCCCAAAAATTTGAAGGTCATTTCAGGTCTGCGGGTTCAGTCAAGTCAAATGGAGATATCTGCCTATAACCCTTAGTCAATGTGGTTAGGATTGAAACTTGGTGGTTGTGGTCAACAATTCAGTGCCGAACAAAATTTGAATTCATTTCAAGGTCCCCCCCATGCGGGGTCATTCAAGGTCAATGGATTAAATTGCTATAGCCTTGTCAATTGTGGTATGCAACATTCATGCTGAAAAATTTTTCATTTGTGTATGATGCAACTGCATCCATTGTATTGTAATTAATTGTGTCCTATATTCTTTTTCAGTGTTGCCTTGTGTGGGAACACCCAAGTTGTTGTCCTTGTTGTCCTTGCTCTTTCGGTGTTTTCTTGCATGTGGCCTTTTTTGTCATTGCACCATGAATTAAGCCATTTCTCTATTTCTTATATGTACATGCGTTGGTTAAAGGCTTATTATTCCCTATTTATAATTACTTTTTACAATGTATGTTTAACTTGTTTTTACTTTTATCTTTCATCACTTTGTCACCGTCTTTGTACTGTAATTTCCGTTTGTAGTTTAAGTCATTTTATTATGTAAGCGCTCTGAGCCTTTTGGGAATTGGCGCACTAAAATGCTATATGTATGTATATGTAGTATGAAAAAAAGGCATGAAATTCGGATATTCTTAACATTTTGAAAAATGAATTTCCCCCTATTGTACATTGTGTGTAGTGGAAATTGACAGTTTTACTGAAAAGCAAACTTTATGATGTCATTCTGATGCAATGCTAGGTGTGTTGGTACTCATTTTGGTATCAAAGGAAAGAGGACCATAGCTATATCCATGTACCAAAATCGAGTGTCTGTGATATTTCTCTGTCATGCTAGGCATGTTCTACTTCTCTCCAAAAGGGGGGTGGTGGGTGTGGCAACCATTCCCCCTTTGGTAGACAGAGGTGTGGTTACACATCTTGTTGAAATGGCATGGAATGACCCAAAGGAACACAATAAAATGTATGCTTTTCCCAAGCTAGAGTCCTTTAAGTTCTTTGCCCTAAAACTGTATATTTTGTGAGCCTGAACTTAAAGGGCGTTTTGTGATCCACAACCTCATCCCCGACTTACCTAAATTTGAGATATTTATATCATCTGAACCATTAGCCTTAGTTATCCATGTGTACTTAATCTTATACATGTGCAAATTTGACCGTGTCTATAGGAAATGTGCAACTTAAAATTTTCTCTCTGTAAACGGACAGAAATTACAGCATGGTGGCCTATGGGACCATGGGAAACAAGCAATTGCTCATAACACAAAACTGCAAGATCAGAATCAACTCAAGTTTTGTGAATAAGCTTTTCTTAAGGATATCTAATGAAAAATGAATATAATAGGTGCTGAATCACAAAATGTACCTTTAAACAGCATAGATAAATACAGACTGTCTAAAAAAAAACTATACAATGAAAGTTCATCTCAACTGGACGTTAACTGACTCTTTTTCAGGAATGTTTCAGCTTTCTTGAGATTTTTTAGTTGGTGTAATTTGGGGGTCTGGTTCAAGGGTTATTGGCAATTATCTAAGACACTTGAAAAACATGTTGGTCCAGTTTCGATTATCCTGACATCAACAGAGATGCCATTGAAAATCAACTTCAAGACATTCCTTATTGAAAATTAAAATTTAAAAAGGTATAAAGTGCTGCTCCTTGTGAAATAACATAATTGTTAAGTTTATAATATCAAAATCGCCAATAAAATAATGTAGCATTGGAAAATTCAATTCCAAACAGTCTTGTTGTCTTGGCTTTACTCCGGGTTTCAGCAGAAGGAAAACCATAAAAACACACTCATTGAAAGCAATCTAAGGCCTTTGAACACCAACCATCCTTTCCTTTATTGTTTTGTTCAACACTAGTTTCTTCATTTCTCTCTGTCATCTTGGAGGTAGTGGGGAATTAGAGCACTGTCCACACATTTGCCCCCCATAAACAGACACTTGTTGCTGTCCCCTTAGTTTCAGCAATAAAATTTACATGAATTTCATGATTATTGTCCCACTGAGAGTGAGTCCCCTCATTTCCCTGCAACATAATTTCTGATGCTTTCACTGTTTGAATAATAATATATTGATTAGTTCAGTGCAGGATAATCTGATTGCTACAATATTCTTTTGTTTGAAAACATTTTAATCCCACAAGATGCTACACACCTTGTACCTTTAGTTTCTTGAACCTTCAAGTGAAACTGGCCCAAGTGGTATTTCATCCTCTGTGTTCAACTGACAATATCTCCGGTCAGGGTGCATTTAATGAGAAATAAAAAACGGGATTTAGCTTAGGATCTTCTCAACAAAATAAAATCTAAAACATCTCACAGAAATGCAAGTTTATATTTTTTTTTTTAATTTTTAGTTTGATTGTATATATTTTTTTTTGACAGTCTGTATGGCAAGCTGGTTTACCTCAAAGAAAATGTAAAATAATAAGGCGACAAAAAAAAAAGTTCTACGGGCCCAATCGACTATGATACATGGCATGTTGGACATATTTTTTTAATTTGTTGTATGCATATAAAATTAGTCATTTTTTGTTGAAAAATGCTTTAAATTTGGATACAAAAAAGGAACAAAGTGAGTGAACAAACACACTACCTGTTTGTTTCAATTTATTATAAAACTTATGACATTGTCAATATGTATATCACATTGCAGGATCAACTGGGAAGATTCTAGCAGCAAAGAAAGTGAAACCTCCTTTCCGACCACAACTAATGGCGAGCGGAAACCAGTTAATTTTGCAGGGGAGTTCACATCTCAAATACCTGCCGATTCCCCTGCAGCAGTGCCAAAGACAGCAGATGCAAAAATTTTTCAGGTTGTTATTTAAACTTTTTTTTAACAAAGTTGTGGTATGGAAAAATTACGACCTGTGTTATGGTTAGATCAAAGGTCATTTGGGTCATAAGGGATGAGAAAGAATTGGCCTATCAGTTGGTCCAATTAAAGAAAAACAATTTCCTGCATAAAGCAAAACTGGACTCCATTGTAGGTAGATGGTGGTGAGTGGCTAAAATTATTAAAGGGGAGTCGCAGTTTCTTCTCTCTAAGTAAGCCCCTATGCATTTTTCTGCACTATTCTCATTCTTCAAATTACAGCTTTTCAGTTAACTTAATAAATCCATTGTTGGCCAAGACTTTTGGAAGTTGTGTAATAGACTTACCCCAGTCAACCATATTTTTTAATGTTTATTCAACCAATCATTGCACGTCAGGTCTGGTTTCCTTGAGAGCCTGCTATAGCCACAGTCCCTAAGCACAAAAAATAGGCAGTGGCCGTATTGTGCACTTTTTCCTAACAAGAAATGAAAATTGGTATGCTGTATACATTTGAAGGACTCCGAACAATTCTGACGAGGGCCAAAATGTTAGCGCCCCCCCCCTGTTGGCCTACAGCGCCCTCTATACTTTTACCCAATATGAAATATTAATTTCAAGAGCTTAAATTTGCCATAATTCCAACTATTGTGACCAAATAAGGTATAGTAAGATTAAAATGATGCGTATGTATAGAGAGCTATTGATTTAGGTTAAATCAACATGGCTGCCATATTAGATTTCCAAATGGACGCCACTGAAATCTATGACTTAAGCCTAATTAAGTTAAGAATGATAAAAAACACTAATTTTAAGGACAATCCAACATTGGTAATGCTGAGGGGTTCAGAAAATGCATTGATGGCATTGCAGGTGTAACAGATAGCAGAAAATCTCGGAATTTCAAGATGGAATCTGAGTTTCAAAATGGCCGTTAATGAACTATTATTTCGAATTTGTACCCAATTATGAAATATTGTACCTCTTGAGGTTGGTTGATCAAATTTACGCTTGGTCAAACAAGTACTGTATAGATTTTAAGCCACCTTTGCTTTATCAGAAATGTTTTTTAGATCAAAGGCAATATTGCTGCCATCTTTAGATTTCCAAATGGCCACCCCTGATTATTCATGTTAAGCCTATGGCACTTATATGAATTTTATATTGAAATGCTAACGAGCCTGGTTCGAAATGGAGAAAAAGGTATAAAGACACACATACTTGGTATTTGTTAAACGATCGTTGTGTTGGAGAAATTCGAATCTGAATATTATGTGATGTTTCAACTTATTATTATTTATGAGAGCTAAACAAATCCATCAGATTAGAAGATAGAGCCATGTGTATTGAATGAAGTTAATTGATTTTTGGACTACCAAGACGAAAGATACACTTTTGTTATGATGTTAAACTTTGGTCATGATGAGAATCTTTTAGGTTTGAGTGTATCTTAGTGCAAAGTGCACAAATAAGGGGAATGAACACAAATTGCCAACCGGTTTGGCATGGCCTTACATCACTGTTTGCTAGTAGTTTTAATTTGTGAATAACACAAAGGTGTTTATGTTAGATGTTGGCAATATACTGAAACAAAATTATGAATAGTCATTGAATCTGCCAAGCAATGGCACTTTTAATTCATTAAGTAACATCTTGTAAAAAGTTTGGACGTAGAGAATTAAATAAAGGCGGTGAAACGAGCATGGTCGATTTCATAAAAAAACAAATTTCAAATTTTGGGTCAAATCGGTCAAGCCATTGGATAGCAAAAAGCATAAATGTGATATAGATTGATCGATTAAGCCCAAATTAATTGGTCGACTATGAGTTGCAAGAATATTGGGTGAGATGCAGCTGAGTCCCAAATATTTTAAAAACTCCTAGCGAGACGAGACCAATTATATTGGGCGTAAAATCGTCCGATTATCATTAACATGTTTTGGAAATTCCCGTATTTTCCACACTTGGACTCCTCAGACTTGATAATGTACAAACTGGCCATAGGAGACTGTGTTTAATTAAGTGGTCGACAACATTTAGGGGAGGTGTTTTTGTTTCATATAATCAAGTGCAACATTTACTGGGCTTTAAATTTCACTGGGTATTGAGAAAAATATGAAACTTTCTTCTGATATACCAAATCTCAATTTTGTGTAGGAAATGGGGACGAGGTGGTCCATGGGTCACCCACTTTTAATTTTGCACCTATAATCGAAACTAGGAAATACCAAAAAAATATGTAGGACTGTTTTTGTGTCAAGCTTGAAGCTTTGCCAATCCCTAAAACCTCCCCCCCTACAAATCAATGTTGAGTAGTGTTAGGCGCACTGTAACCCAATTTCAGGTTTCAACTTTGTACCGTACGGTAAGAAAAGTCGTGCCAACACTTTTCAAGATTGAAGCCAATATCACAGAATAGCAAGCATATCTTTTTAGAAATGTCCAGAAAATGAGCTTTTGTTTAAAAAAAAAAAATCAGATAAAGTTCAGCTAACGTGTGCACAATGACGTTTGACCTGAGGTTGGTCTTTTAGTGCAGGGTTCCAATTACTAACATTTGTTTTGGCATAATCAAATGTTCTGAACTCGCAGGTGTTGTATGGTATTGGGCCCGTTTGGTTTGGAGAAATGTACCTCTTAGAAATCTGAAAGCAGAATCATGGCTATATACCAATTTCTACCTGTTGCACAGGCCAAATCTTAGCCAATTATTCAAAAATTTGTAAAATTAAAAACACAATGTTGGTTCCAACTGAGTAAAATTATGCTATTTGAGTAGTTTGGTAAAACTTTGCCAAAAGACCCTTTATATAACACAATCAACCAAGAAAAGGTTGCCATGGATACACTGTACCAAATGGTCTAAATGAGGCATGTTTGTGAGACGTCCATAGAGGCATCTGTACTAACTATCCTTCAGTTACGGCAGGCTTTCCCGTGGAGCCTTATTGAAAGTCCTGGAATCTCTTTTGGGGTACCTGTGCTGTCATTTTTTATTACATCCTGTCCTACTTGGTCCTATTAAGTGGGACTGGAAGCTAGGTGGAACCAACTACATAATGGACACAAGCTCTCTAAGGTGGCACAAGCTTGAGTGAGCTGTTCGAAGTAGTGATCAGGAGCATGGATGCAATCAGAATAGCTGGACTTTAATGCACGTCTTACTTATGCAACATCACCAACGTGCCAAAATAACGACTCAGGATACTAAGATATTTAGTAGCTGTTTGGTATAGCATACTAACCAAGCTTCCTACAAAGGGGGGGTCATCTTGCCTTCTTACAATTAGAAATAGGTTTCGTCAGTAGAATTACGATCAAATGTGGTCAGAGGTAGATATGTTGCAAAAAATGGTTCAATGGCAGCATTTTAAGTCGCCATCTTGATATTCAAGAGTGCTGCTAATTGTGGCTACTACAATGTCAGCAGTGTTCTTCCTAACTCTTAGCATTGTCAATGTGGGCCCGTCCTTAGTGTTTTTCATCATCATAAGCGGAGTAATGATTAATGTGGATAATTAGTGGATATTTAGTTGCAGCCATTTTGGAAATTAGGGGTGGTAGGTTATTGATATCAAATTGACCTACATCAAGGGCCAGATATATTGCAGCACTTAATGGAACCTAGTCAGTCAAACAATAGCTGACAATGATCATGTTAACCCTTTCAAAAGGTAGCTTCATTTGCTTAAAATCCAATTATAGATTCATTGGCCCGGCCATTTTGAACTCAACCGCCCATCTTGAATTCATGTTACTGCTAC
This sequence comes from Ophioderma brevispina, assembly GCA_023653785.1. NCBI lineage: Eukaryota > Metazoa > Echinodermata > Ophiuroidea > Amphilepidida > Ophiodermatidae > Ophioderma > Ophioderma brevispina. The sequence continues at coordinate 45,548 of JAMKCH010015563.1, forward strand.
TCTGTATTGCTTGCAATTCATCAGTGTGCTTTTGAATCCTCAGCATTACCCAGTGGGGTTGTCCTCAAAATTAGGCGATTTTTATCATTATTCACTAAAGTAGACTAAATGTGGCTTTCATTGCGGCCATTTTGAAAGCTTAAGATGGTGGCAGTCATATTGATTTGAGTAAAGACTAGATATATATGTGCATCATTTTAAACCTTATTGGACCTATTTGGTCAAAAATGTGGGAGTATGGCTATAAGCTCTTAAAGGAATATTTAATAAGTGGGTAAAACTATAGAGGGCGATGTAGGCCAATAGGGGGCGCTACATATTTGGCACTCGATCAGAAAAATGTTCGGGGCTCAATATGTATGGCATGCCAAGTTTCAGCTTTTAGGAAAAGTGTACCATTAATTTTGTGCTCACACCCCTAGGGACTGGGCTAATACTGAGATCCTGGTAACCAGTACTTACTGTCCCAGGGCTAGGTGGCGGCTAAAAACCATCACCCCCCTCGGCGTTTCTCCGGGGACACCTCCGAGAGGAGGTAGTGGTCCCCTGGTAGCCTGGAGACAGAAAGTGATCTACCTATATGTACAAGTGTGTTAGCCTGGAGAGATAAAGGAAGCCATCAGCATATGCTCCTTGCATGGTGAGCAGGGTTACCCCAGCCCAAAATCTGTGGATATGCATGGAAGGGCATTATGTCATTTTTTTGCTCCAATAACTCTCACACAAGCCACAAGCGGGGACAAAACAGGGATTTAAAACTTTGTTTTAACCTTTCTTACATAAAGCTGCTCTACAGCCGGCTTCTGATTTTGCTACTGCACATATAAAATTAGTTCAACCTAATATATAAAGGACATTTTGACTAAGGGCAATAAATAAAATATTGGACACGATTTAAAATAATACCTTTTTTATATTTTTCTATTGATTTCTATAAAAAAACCTTTTAGCTTTTAGGATTTGCAGTGCTGTGTCCACCAGTGTCAAGGCACACTAGAACTCCAATTCTTTTCCTATCCTATGTGCCCTTACTGCTCACTCCTCAAGTCTCGCCTGGTTATATTAACAAAAGATATGCTATTTATGAAAATTTGAAGATCTTGCACTTTGGGCTGTCTGTAACATGATTTACTATAGACAACCTGTTGTAGTTTCATGAATAATTAAAATTAAGATTTCTCATCATTATTATACAAGGCGTATATCATTACATAAGTTTAAAGCAATAATGGCACATTTTTTTAATAGTGCCCCTAATTTTCAAAATATGAGATTTGTGCACAGTTGTGTTGGTAATTATTTTTAACTATAAATCATTAAAGACACTATTAGTGATTCACACGAAAGAGTCAAAATATTTTAATTTGCAGGAGTAACTTAAAAGTGAAGAATAAGTCTGAAGAATTGTTTTAAGTTATCTTTTCCATCTGAAAAATCAACAGAAAAGGAAGAAACATTGTTCAATGATTGAATCTCCATTCAATTACGTGTTGTAAAAAGTGTCCATACGGACAGCAATGACTAAAATATCCGATTTTGTCCTTATTAGGTTGATTTTGATCTTACAATTTGTAGGGTATGTTAGGATACCTATACTTGTTACAAGCATGCAAAAATCATGATTTTTGTGTCGCCTGCCTTAAGGCAGGAAGACACATAGGGATCACTTTGTCCGCTGTTGTTGATGTCTGTTGTTGATGTCTGTTGTTGTTGTTGTTGATATTTGTTGATGTGAAAAAGGGTTAACATTTGTATGTAATATCCACATACTTCAAAGAATTTAAACCAAACTTGGGTCACAGGTGCAACGTGGCATCTCCCATTTGTTGATGAGGTCAAAAGTCACATACCAAGGTCAAAGGGCATGTGCCGTTAAGTTGTAAGATAGGCTGAAAATGTGAAATTTACTTTAATTGAAAAGTTGAAGTTCAATCGGAACCAAACATGAGTCATAGGTGCAACATGGGATCCCTCATTTGTTGATGAGGTCAAAGGTCACATACCAAGGTCAAAGGTCATGTGAGGTCAAGTTGTAAGATCTCATTTGAAAAGTTGAAGTTCAATTGGAACCAAACTTGGTTTATGGAGTTAGTTAACAGGCAAACCCTCATTTGTTCATGAAGTCAAAGGTCACATCAGGGTCAAAGGTCACATATCAGAGTCAAAGTTCATGTGAGGCCTATCATTCACAAACTGCGACGGCAGGCAACACAATCGGTCCGAGGACGGATGTATTTTATTTTTGATTTTCTGATTTAGCAAATCACTAATAGTGCCTTTAATCTGCTTTGTACCACTTTGTTAAACAGGGATACTCGTTCATAGCACCATCCATTATCTACAGCGACAATGTGATAAGCAATGATTTGCTGCTTAATCTGTCCGATAAGAACCGTCCGACACAGTCTCAAATCTCTCTTATATCATCTATCAAGGTAGGTATGACAAATAATAGGATCATATGTACACAATTTTGTATTTGTAGGATTAAGGGTGTAGTGAAACTAAATAGGTCTGAAATAGGTCTTGTCAACAGGTGGTCTTAACCCTCATCTACCTGAGCCATTTTTTGTAACAAAACTCCCGAAGGGGGGGGGGGGTGGTTACCACTCCCCCTGTGATTTTCGTTACTGAACATCCGATTCCTGTAAATTTGGTACCACAGGGTAGCTTAGAGTTTCTTCTTTCCATTGGTATCAAAATAAGTACCAACATCCCCATTATGATGTCATATGTTGAGGAAAGTATGAAAATACTAAATATAGAGTGGAAAATTTATATTTCGCTATTTTAGCGACTCAAAAACATTATTATAGCACTAAAATGCTCTCATTATGTAAAACTAGTAATTTCCCATCAAGTAGAGCCAAAAACCGCATGAAAATAGAATATTCCTAACATTTTTGGCGAAAAATTGAATTTTCCCCTGTGTCGTGTTTCTACGAAATTGACAATTTGCTAACATGTGAACTTTATGACGTCATTGACGTAATGCTAGGCATTTTGGTACTCATTTTGGTATCAATGGAAAGAGGAGGACCATGGCTATCTATTGGTACCAAAATCAAGTGCCTGTGATGTTTCTGTGCTGTGCTAGGCATGTTGGTACTTCTCTCTTGAAGGGGGGTGGTTGCCACCCCCCATCCATCACTTTGGGATCACCCTGTATCTTACCCACCCTGTATATTACCCCTGTGGATGTTTGTTTTTGGATGAAAGGAGTGGAAAATATCAATTGACAATTACATTAAATAATTTGGCACCAAAAAAGGGGGTTTTAGCAAGCCGGGGAAAAAACCTGAAGGGGGGATGGTAACCCTTAGTAGTAGAGTGGAAATTTGGCCAAAACGTGTCGGATACCCTACCGGAGGTAATACTCATCACAACATATATCACTGTAAAGCTCTTGTCATGCTGCATCTGAAAATGATGGTTGTGAAATTTGTAACCTGTGTGGAGGTCAACCATGGGTCATTTAGGAGGGTCATCTAAAGACACACCATCTGAGGTCAAATTTATGGAAAAACACTATATACATCCTTGAGCTATAACTAAAATCATTAATTTTGTCTAATTTGGTATCATGTGAAAGAGAATAATTTTTTCTATCATGTGAAACCAATTTTGAGCAAAAAAGGGCATTTTTGGTCATTTTTTTGCTCATTTTTGGGCAAAATTTGAATTTTGAAGATTACGTTTTTACTCATCATGATAATTTGCTCTTTGGAGAGTTAACTGGTATTTTCCCCAAAACTGCCCCCATATACTGTCCATATATCATAGAAATTTCATAGGAATACACAGGCACATTCTAAAGTTATTCTGTGGCAAAGGTCAATGACCTTTAAATCCAAGAAAATCGCCTTTTTTGAAGCCAGGGTTCAGATTAGGCAGTCTACCATGTACATATATGCATCATTCTTGTCGAATTAGGTGTCATATTAGAGAGAATACATTTTTCTATCATGTGAATTCAATTTCGAGGGGCTTATACAGAATGATTTTTAAATTTTGGGCAAAAAGGGCATTTTTTGTCATTTTTTGTTCATTTTTTGGGCAAAATTTGAATTTTGAAGATTATGTTTATACTCATCCTGATAATTTGCTTTTTGGGAAGTTAACTGGTATTTTCCCCAAAACTGCCCCCATATACTGTCCATATAGCATAACAAATTCAAAGGAATACACAAGCACATTCTAAAGTTATTCTGTGGCAAAGGTCAATGACCTTTAAATCCAAGAAATCACGCCTTTTTGAAGCCAGGGTTCAGATTAGGCAGTCTAACATGTACATATATGCATCATTCTTGGCGAATTAGGTGTCCACATTATTAAAGAGAATAATTTTTCTATCATGTGAATTCAATTTCGAGGGGTTTATACAGAATGATTTTAAAATTTTGGCAAAAAAAGGGCATTTTGTCATTTTGTCAGTTTGGGCAAAATTGAATTTGAAGATTAGTTTATACTCATCCTGATAATTTGCTTTTTGTGAAAGGTAAATGGTATTTTCCCCTAAAATGGCCCACATATACTGTCCAGATAGCATAACAACTTAAAGGAATTACCAAGCACATTCTAAAGTATTCTGTGGCAAAGGTCAATGACCTTTTTAAATCCAAGAAAACCAACTTTTCAGGTCAGGGTTCAGATTAGAAAGCCTACCATTTACATAATTAATATTAAAAAAAGAAAAAACCTAAAAAATTAAAAAAAAAATTTTTCTATCATGTGAAATCAATTTCAAGTGGATTATGCAAATCGTGTTCACAGTTTTTTTCTTGGGCCAAAAAGGGCATTTTGCTCATTTTTGGCAGGGAGGGCAGCCAAGAAATCCCAATTTAGACGTCGCCATGGTTCCGCCACGTTCAAAGCGAAATCTTGGCGAGAAAATTCTGATTTTTGGCCATAATGGAATTAATAGAGACTTTGCCATCGCGTGGAAGAATTTGCCGCTTTTGCCGCTGTTTAAACGCCCTATAGTTTTTTATGGCTGCTTGATTGCTCTGAAAATTCCAGTCTGCAAGCGTGATCTTATGGAGAAACCCGGGAATGGATTTGAAATTTTGGTGTGTAATGTCATTTGGAAGGGTTTGTGCGAGGAATCTGATTTTCTGTGATTAAATTCGCATGGGCCGGTACTTCGTCATTTGAAGATTGAGAGGGCGTGTTTGTTATCGATATCAGTACCTGATTTACGTGGGGGTGGTTGGATTTGCCGGGCTATTGTGTCTATAGCATACACTGCAGTTGGGATTTCCGGATTCCCTTGAGGACACGTGGACCGTGACCGCGCCTCGTGTCGTGTGGGGCTATGATAAACAACACAGCCTAACTTAGTGCAAGCATTTGAACAGTTGTTGAAAAAGAAATCAATACATAATTTTATTGAAGACAAATTATTTCATCGGTGTTAATCTAAAAAGTTACATATCATAAACTTTTCTTTGTCGAGATTAAAACGGTATATGACTTGTGTTAAGAGAGCAATAGCAAGGGCGATTAGCCTACTTGAAAAGCTGCCATTTTACACCACACTAAAATTTGAATCAATTTGGAACCAATAGAAGCAGGTTACGTAAGTTTGACGCCTTTGTGCTTCATTCTCTTTCGGACTTTTTGCACTTACAGGATTGTTCGGGCAATTCCAAATATCAGCTAATGGTTATGGGTTACTGACCCAAACGTCCCACTATATTAATCAGAAAACAGTAATTACTAGACCATAATTATTCCTTTACAAGTTTTACTTTTCCCGTTTCATCATAAAGGAACGACAAAATTAAAGATATCAATCTTACACAACGTCGACAGCCAGCTGGGAGTTCACTTTGCCACCATTTCCACAAAGATGAAAGCTAAGGTGATGTTTCGATCGATTATTGCTTCCCCAGTCCAGCCTCCCAGGTCATGGTCAACATCTTGGCCCGCCACATATTATTTCGCAGCTAAAATTTTTGTGCTGTACGGGTTACCGTACAGATCTCTCAGACTCAGTGAGAACCCCTTATGATCTCCTTCAATTCCGTGAATAAAAAACACAAGCGACAGAAATCAATTATTCTATTTTAGGTGTTTTGTTGTGATCATCTCTTTCAAAGATTATTAAAGACACTATCAGGGATTGCTAAATCAGCAAATCGAAAAAAATCATCAAAATCAGATTTTTGAGTGTATGTAACAAGTACAGGTATCCTAACATACCTGCAAATGATAAGACCAGAAGCAACCTAACTAAGGCAGGGACGAGATTTTAGTCATTATTGTCCGACCGAGACACTTACTACAACAACGTAAATTGAATGGGAATTCGTATCTTGGAACACTGCCGTTTTCTTCCTTTTTCTGCCTTTAACAGCTGGAAAAGGTAACTTTTGAGAATTCTACAGATATCCTTCACTTTGAAGCATTCCTGCCAAATTTCAAATATTTGTTCAAATCACTGATAGTGTCTTAACATACAAATTACATAGTTCCTATGGCCGGGAGCGGACTATGCAACGTGACATTACCTCGCCTCGCCCCCATGTATTAAAAGGATCAAACCAAACAACAAGTTAACATAGCTTCATTCATAGGTTAATTGCAAGGAAACAAAAATAAACAACAGTATTTTTTTTTAATGTTGTGTATTTTTAAAAAATCATTTTAGAAATGACTACATAGATTTGAAATTGAATTTAAATCATGTGTTTTTGTGTCGCTGACTTGAGGCAGGAAGACACATGGGATCACTTTGTCCCGTAGTCTGTTGTTGATGTCTGTTGTGGTTGTGAAAAAGGTTAACATTTGCTGTAATATCCACATACTTGATGGATTAAACCAAACTTCAGCATAGATACAACATGGGATCCCGCATTTGCTGATGAGGTCCAAGGTCACATACCAAGGTCAAGGTCATGTGGCGTCAAGTGGATAGATAGGCTGAAAATGTAAAATGACCTAATTGAAAAGTTGAAGTCAATTGGAACCAAACTTGAACCATAGGTGCAAATTGCGATCCCTCATATGTTAATGAGGTCAAAGTCACAACCTAAGTCAAAGGTCATGTGAGGTCAAGTTGTAAGATAGGTTAAAAATGTAAAATTGACCTAAATTGAAAAAAGTTTAAGTTCAATTAGACCCAAACTTGATTCATAGGTGCACCATTGGGTCCCTATTTGTAATGAGGTCAAAGGTCACATGCCAAGGTCAAAAGGTCAAATGAGACTATCATTACAAACGACGACGGCAGGCGACACATGCCGGTCCGAGGACGAGTATTTTTTATTGTAAAATACGTCATTTTAGCTTACAAAAAAAAAAAGCTGTAGAAATGCGACGGCATGGCCATGGCGTGATATTTGACACAAAAACAATGTTTTAGACTCAGTTTAGAATATTTCACCGTATTGCAAAAATTTTGTGATCAAAAAACGGTGGGTGAACGCTGATCTACCTGTGGGCATGAGCTGAAAAAAGTCATGAAAGACAGTATAGTGAAAGCTTACACTGGCTTGGGAATTTCCCGGACCGTTTTTAATCATCAGTGAAATTCGAACCCAACGCGACATTTCGGGAATTCATTGATATTTATTTTCGCACCTTAAAGGTGCACGAGAGATTTCAAGTCATCCATAGTTCTGTGATATGTGATGATTTCATATAGATTAGAAGCTCAATATATCCCTACCTTTATTGGTCACAGAAATAACTTAAAACTGAAAACAAATGGTGGATTGGATATGATTTAAATTATTGCATAGAAAACATAGGCTGAATTTCGTATTTGCTCCCTATACGAAATTAGAATAGAAATTTCACAATTTTTGTACAAAGAAAACAGTTCTCAGCTTAAAGGGATTATCAGCGATAATGCGAGAGAATAAAAAAATGTGGAAATGATTTTTACTTATAAATCATAGATAAGCGAGTACATTCCATATAACTGCTTTAATGTGAAACAAACCACCAAATAGCGAAAAAAAAATGAAGTATTGAGGATATTTGTCATACCGGCTTCGCAAATAGAATTACAGCGATGACATCTCCAAAAATCTGACTAAAAGCTGATTGCGGTTTACACCAGCTACAAAATAAACCAACGATCAATTTAATGTTGTGTGTGAGGTCAAACTGTATGATCATGGTGCACAATATCAGCTTAAAATCTGTGATTTACAGCGGGAAAGGCTTTTTGATCTGAAGTCGGAATTTTGATAACGCACGTATAGAAATTACAGATCAGATAAAAAGTACTGCAATGTCTTTAATACACGGATTTC
>JAMKCH010015564.1:0-24485 GCA_023653785.1 Ophioderma brevispina
GTGAAGAGTGAGGTTTGATGAGAATTTACTGAGATTGGTGAGTATTGAGAATGTAAGTTTTAGAAAGTGGACGTGAGTTCATAGTTGAGTCTCAGTTTAAAACACAAACCGGACAATTTTTTATCATAACAAAGTTTGAATTTAAAACCACAATATATCAAAAAAAGTGTAAAAAGTGGTACTTGATCATCATATGAAACTTCAAATGTATTAAAAATTGAATTAGGTAAGTAAATAAGTGGTGGTTAATAATCATATCCATTATTCTTCAACAGTAAACCATAGAGGAGTTTCAATTAGTGATCCAGAAGGATTCTCCTCTTCTGATAACATAATCTTCCTTCTTTTTAATGAGTTAGATGCCCATGATCGATATGTCATCAAAGCTATGGTCAGGCATGGTTTAAGTGCTTTCCATACAAGTGTATCGCACTTTAACATAAGTCAGACTTCAAATCAAAATGGAAGCCAAATCCAATAATTAAAATGCCATAATTAACAGCGAATACCTGCGATAAAAATAGGACGAGAAGTACTGAGTTATGTTGCCTAGACACCAATACATGTATTTCTGATACTTTTACAAAATTGTAACAATGCCGTAAATCAATATGGCAGCCAAAACGGGAACATCTGTCAAAAAAATATTTGGCACAAATTATAGGTATACAAGCCTTCAAATCCAAATCAAGGTCAATGACATTAGACATCCTAACCAATGTACACACAGATTTCAATTGTTTAAATGCGCCAAATCGAAATAAAAACTAATATGGTGCAAAGTTGTCAAAAAATCCAAGGAAGACATTTTTTTTCACATATATTGCCACTCAATTTATAATTGACCCATTTTTATTATCCGGATTACCTGGTCTCACTGGTTATGATCATAGGAATTTCTATTGTTTCAGACGGACACAATAAATTATACTTGAAGGTAATATTAGACATTTGTGTCAAGTACTTTTTGAAGATATTAACGTTTTTGATGCCATTATTGATGGACGCATGGACAATTTAAAAGTATCAGAAATACACTTGTTGTGTCTAAACAAAATAATCTAGTCTCATGTTTATTTGATCGCAAGGTATTTGCTGTCTATGGCATTTATTTAAAATATAGATTTGGATTCTATTTTGCCAATTTGAGGTATGATTCAATGTTACAAGTGCCATGCATTTGTTCATGGGTCCTCTAGTATATCTAGAACTCATAGTTTTGATAATATAGGGTTGAATAGATAATATTCATTTATGGCGACGCCAGCTTGTATTCTTCAAAAGCCCAAGGATGCCCAGGTGGCACCCGGCAGATTATTAGTCACATACACACATCTATCTATCATGTTCAGCAGAAAAATTGTGTCCATATTCCATTTACGGTCAGGGCATAAGTTGGACCATGGCTACCGGACTAATGTATAACTAAGTAAGTCATCTACACAAAGAAAGAGGGGTATCGTTCCATAGTAGTGTTTATTTGATATTTCATGAGAGAGACTATCCACCGATTTACCTCGTTCAATAGCCGATTGAACTGTAGCTTTGTAGTAGCATCGTAGTCGGCTTTATAAATCAGAATCCCATTCTCGAAGTTTGGGGAAGAAGGCTTTGAGATGTTTCCTCTATAATTTGAAGGGTGCTGTCAACCTAAGTTTATCACTTTTGGAAAAAATAGTATCAAATATTTTGAGCAGTGCGCGTGCAAAAAACGTAGTTTGTCATGATAAACATAGTTTTCTGGTGAAAACTAAGTTTATCACGTGAAAAACTAAGTTTATCAAATGATAAACTTAGTTTTTCTAAGAAAACTGGCTTTTTCAAGTGAGAAATTGGATGTAGAGATAAAAAGAAGTGGAGAAAGTCTACCCTTCTTCTAGAAAAACTTAGTTTTTCTGAAACTCTACTTATTAAATGACAAAACTTAATTTTATCTGCGAAAAAAAATAGTTCTTCAGTCAGATTTATCTGATTAAACTTAGTTTATCGCTTGAAAAAATTAGTTATCAAAGATTTGAGAATTCGAGTGCAAACAAGCATTGTTTTCATTGAAAAAACTAGTTTATCCCAATATTTTTATGCATTGAAAAAACATAGTTTATCACAGATAAACATTTTTATTCTGATAAATGAAGTTATGAGCATTGCACGAGAAAAACTAGTTCAGTTTCAACAGATATGAACTATGTTTTTCTGATAAAAAAACTAAATTTTGCAAAACACGTGCGTCGAATTTGCTAAAAGAATAGAAAAACTAAGTTTACTGCTAGATAAACTAAATTAAATTTACTAAAAAATTAAAAAACTTAGTTTTTATCAGAAAAAACTAAGTTTTTTAAGTGAAAACTTAGTGAAACTTAGTTTTTATATCTGAGTCATTGCGCTTGCCATTTTTTTGTTCGTTTGTTGTTCGCGTGCTTAGGCGTAGGGGAAAAGGAGGATTAAAGTCATGAGATGACACTTGTGGACAAAGGTTGGTCACTGGGCCTTGCTTTACAGGTGCGCTATTACGACCGGTTAGATTTTAAGGGGACAACACATCACTAAAAAGTCCAGGTAAATACACTGAACTAGAGATAACATTACTTAGACGACAATATTGTAGACTATTGGACTTAAAGGTTGCAACGAGAGATTTACATATTATTTTGTAAATTACTAAAAAAACAAAAGTATTGATTTTTGCCCTGATGTAAAGCTTTCCATAAAAAAATACCCCAGCCAAAAGTATAAGCTGAGAAAGTATTCTTGGTACAAAAAATTGTGAAATTTGCTAATTGCGTATAGGAGCAAATACGAAATTCAGCTTTGTTTTATATTGAAATAAAGCAAATCAAAATCACATTTTTCTCTCTTTAAGACATTGCTGTAGACAATTGCAAGGTTAAAAAATCTATGGGCGTCTAATATATATGAAATACTATATGACCAATATTTGGGCGCCTCAAAATATTCTTGTGACCTTAAAACGTGAAATGGTGTTATTGAAGCTGTTGAAATTTTGCTATTGCTATAATATAGGTGATGTGTTTATACGGCGAATGAAGTTATTTTTACAAAAACAATCGTAGGGAAACTGCACTATTCCAGGGGTTCAATGACGGGACCCGAAATGTGTAGCTGCAAGGGCTGTAGCAAAAATATATATCCTTGATTCATAAGAATAGATTAAATAATCAAAAGAAGAAGAGAGCTACCTTTTGCTACTAAACATAGCAAATTTGACCATGAAATGTAATAGGTAAAACGGGGTAAAACTCTCAAGTTCTCAACGGTGACCATACTACGTAATGAGGAGAAGGACTTTACTTCGCGGAAATACAGGATACCTTTATTGTGTATTGTCTAGACACATTAGATCGACTATACCAAAAGCGTGAACTTCCTTAAATTTCACATGGCCTGTCCTTGCGTCGTATCGATCGATGAGTTTGTTTTTTGTTTTGGTTATAGCTGGTATACGTGCGGTTCCGGGGGTGTGTCTCTTTGCTACTTTTACGTCAATTCGGGTCAAAGCCAACTACAGTATCTTGCGACGCGTTCGCGAAAACAGGAGGCGGTCCTGCCGATTGGGTATTTTAATCCTTGAAAATTTAACACTTTCCCGATGTTCAACTTTAAAAATCTGTTTGAGATATGATCAAGGATACGGATTGAGGTACGAAATGTAAGAAATTAAGAAAATGTCTACTCAGCCATATCCATGGACCTTTAAAACTACCGAATATAGATAGTTCTTCACTTAAAATAATGGCATAGCCTTGGTTTCAATTCGGCGTAAAGAGAGTACCAAAACCATACATTCTTAACACCAAAAACAACGAACCAAGCAATAAGGCTAGTTTACACTTTGAAAAAAATAACATGACAAAGATTCCAGGCCTGAATATGTTTGAAGGAATTATGAATACAAGAAATAAAGCAATTGTAGATCATAAGAACAAATAGGTGAAAATTTTAAATATCAAACGTGTTAACATTGGAGGTTGTACACTATATAGTTAAAAAAAACACGTGTAAAATTAATATAAAAGCAATAAACTTTGAATAACAATAACCAGAGAATATGAGAAAGGTCCCCCCCCCCCTTAAAAAGACACTGGCACATTTGAAAAATAGTGCGCCTCACAATTTTTCAAAATCGAATTTTGCATGGTTGTAACGGCTTTTATACAAAGCCTCACCCGGGGAAATGATCTAAGACAACATAAGCGTCCTTTTATGTGTAAACGGAACGATTTTGTAATTTAGCGCCGCCGGAGACGCGAATTCAGCAGACGACGAAAATGGCTTTAACACAAGAACAGCACGCCGTATGCATGTTTCCCACGCTATGCACACTGTTGGGGAACGGTCTATAACCTTTGTGGTTTTAATATCAGTGAGTACGAGTAAAATATTCATGTAAGATACACTTTTGTTGATGAAATATGGAAAAACTTAAAAGTTTAGCCTACAAATTACCTGGATATCTTTATCCTCATTCAATGTACATATAAAAAAACCGGTCCCTATCGTGTTTTGGGGAGTTATTTTTATGTGTAAAATAATATCTGTTCTCCAATGCCTAGTCTATCATTGAGAGCAAATTGAAGAAATCATCTTGTGAAATGTGACAGTGCCGCTGTAAAAAATGTTACTTCAAAAGATAAACCGTTCAACCACTATCTCATCCTAATGCCTTAAATTCGATGATGGATCCAAAGATATGGCTCCTTGCTGGAGAACATTAAATACACCTGTCATTAAAATCCAGAAATATTCCAAGGACCCAGTGTCAGCTGGTGATTCCACAAATACTGTACCCTAGAGCGAAACGTACTCTTCTGCATCACTTACAGAAACTTTGACCCAATTTTCACAGAATTTGACAACTTTGTACCCACGTCGGACCCGAACAGTGCTGGTTGAGGTGTATTCAAATGCATTTATCTAAATCATGTCATATCATTTTTTTCCAGGGTGTCCCAAAAAAAAGTGGGGCAAGCAGATAAACTCCGAGTTCTCAAAACTGTTGAAGCTGTGAAATTTCATTTTTATGGGGGATTTAAACATACTCTTTTGTTAAATTGTGCGATCTATGACAATCAGCCCACGCAAGCCAGAGATATGACGGATTACCTATAAAGGGAAACATGGTTTTCCCCCATCCAATGGGATTTACACAGTTAACAGCATTTGTCCGTTCTGCTGTGGGTGAGTGATTTCTAGCCAACATTGAATTTGCTATCTGCTGTATTCATGGAATACCATTAGAAAAGATAATAACTGAGGAACAACAAAATGCACACAAATTAGCTTTTTTTAGATTTATTAAATGGCAAAATGCATTAGAAATAAAAAACCACGCAAACGAATAAGCCTACCAGTCACATTCTAAATTAATTATGATAGCACAATTATGTAATTTTGTTATATTATGTGCAGTTTTCGTGATAAATAGCATTTTTGCTTAATAAACTGTTAACTAGGGGCACATGTGCTTGCCGATCATAGTCACATTTTTTTACAAAAGAAATTAAAATAGCTAGTGATATGAAAGCCCTTTGCTTGACATGGCCTGGTGCAGCCATCTTTTAACAAGACATCAATGTGTAATGGAACCACAACAGATACCAGCATGTTTTTCTTGACATTTCTCATCTTTGTGAAGTTTTATAAAATGAACCATGGAGAATGTGGCATTCATTTTCATTGACAACCTAGAGATGCACACATGTTATTATGTGTTACTGTAAAATTTTTAAGATTCAATTTCATAAACATCCACTGCTTCCTTAAAATCTGTTCCATTTAATTGCACTCCCGCCAATGAATATTTCAACAAGTAACCCCTTTTGAATGAGTATTATATCAGGGTCTCAGTGAAAAGTTTTTATGTTAGAGATTATGTAAGATATTTGTTCAGATACAGCCACTGTATGAATTTAGTAGCAATTGTCTTCAGATTCCGTTCTGAGGTCATTTTGTCAATGCACGCGATTGACCACAAAATCTTCTTGATGTACCATAATCACTAACTGTGTAAAGCCCATTGGAATGGATGAAAAAACAGATAGTCTTTAACAATCGTTTATATCTCTGGTATGCGTGTTGGATTGTCATGGATTTGCACAATTTACAGAAGAGGTATTAATTATTATTCTAATGAAGATTGTAAATACAGCGTGCAGTTATGATGAAAATCGGAGTTGATCGCACTTGCACCACTTTTTTGGGACATGGTGTTTGCGCATTTTTGTGATTCACAGGAACTAACCGGGATTGTTTAATTAGGACTAAAATTACAACATCCTTTATTGACGTCAATCAATCAACATTATTTCAATAAATATATAAATATTTAAGACACAAAAGGACAGTGATATTGAGGAGATGATCGAGAGGCCAATAAGGCCGATGTGATCATCCCCTAATTACCTAAATTCATACAAAACCAAACAAAAGACACACATACACATACACAAAACAAGACATGCCCCACCAAAACTCATTCATATTCAGCTATAAGTATAGAGATTTGAAATGATTTCTAAAACACTTGATATTTTTACACGTCTTGGTATTATTGTCCAAAGAATTCCATAATTTTGGTCCAGAATTTCTCACAGCGCGATCGGAAAATATTTTCTTATTATTAGTAATACTATAGTTGTGGGTATTTCTTGTATGGTATTTATGTATTTGGGCATGTTTTACAAAGTAATTCTCAAAAGGCTTTGGTAATTGGCTAGTATATAGTATTTGTACATAACACTGCAAGTTCCAGCTTATATGTATCAAATACGTTCAACAAATTGAATTTTGAAAATAATGGCCCAGTATGGCATCTATAATGACTATTTGAAATCGTCCTTACAGCCCATTTTTGCAACTTAAAGATGATCTAATAGATTTTTAGAACGGACCCCTATAAGATACCATAATTTATGTAAGGTAATCCTAGCGTACATATGTATAAAGACATGTCCAGATACAAAGTGTTTTAGTTTTGGAGAGTAAACAGTAAATCAGGTTATCGTTAGGAAATTTTTCTGTAAACATTGTAATGTGTGATTACATTCTCTAGTTTCGTAGATAACGAACCCATATTTAACTGATTCGGAGATACGAACTACCCTTACCACCATGTGGTAACCGAAATTCGTACATTAAACCACGGTTTAGGAAATATAGAGAGACTTGCCTCAATAGAGGCAACTTTGTGCTACTGCAATTGTTTAAAAAAAACCGAATTATTAAACATCTCCCATGAATATAAATTATCAGGTTAAACAATATTAGGACATTTTTTTTAAAGAGGCCCCCAATTTTTCAAAAAAATTGAGATTTTTACACGGTTGCATTGGTAACCTGCTAGTAAACTATACTTTGAATGGTTTAAACTCGAAAATGTCGGGTCACAACAAACGAGAGATTTTGTAATTAGCATTTAATTATCGGGTATCCCGATAATAATCACGGCTGCTGAAACGGCCTTCGATGTGAAATCTGCCGTAAATAGCGCCATGTAACGTGTCTCGCTCTCCATTAGATTGTTTTATTGTCTTGTAAGTCAATTTAGAGTCTTCTTTCTTCTTGCGTCTGAGGCAGCGCTAATAGTTTTAAAAGCGTTGGAGCCAACTCACGTTATTGGTGGGGGGTTTGAGAAATCTGTGTCTGTTTCCACCGGTGGACGAAAGGTAGGGCATCATTGAAATGTAATTCCGCGTCGGTGATGGAGAACCACATTGGCAAACTGGCGATGGCCGCAGCTCCATTGGTGCATGTTGCTATTGAAAGCGACCGACTCCTGTGCGAATCCGGTTTACGGTAAGTGACCCATTCCTTGCGTGGGAGATTGCTGCCAGTGTGGTAGTTCTGTTCTTGGTGTAATAGAGAGTTGATCTGGTCTTGGAGTATCTTGCCAGGCAGGTATTTCCATTCTGTAAGATGTTAAATGGGGAACTGGAGAGTTTAGCACGTGTCGGCAGAAAGGTCGGCGAGAGCGCAGTCTCTTTCTGCCGGGCTGGTGTGATTCTTAGACAGTGAATATGCAGCTGGTGCTTGTTGTCCAGCATGTCCTTATTCACTAGTTTGTGGCGGTGTGGTGTTCCCTCCGAAGTACTGCAGGTGCAATGCCTGAAAGCACGGGTAGGAAATTTCAGATGGGTAGAAGGAGGCATCCCAGTGATGGTTCTCAAGGTCTTCGTGAGTACGGTGTCCAGCTTTTGTGTGAGAACTGTTGCACCATTCCCGTGGCGGCCATATTCAGCAGTGCTGTTAGACCAAGCCAAGGCATGTGCGGAGGGGTGTTGGTCTGGCACCTCCCCATGATATCCAGCAGTCGGCAAAGGAGGTTATACCTCGAAGATAGCTTGGCGCATACGGACGCGAGGTGCTGCCGGTAGTAAGCTTGCCGGTCAGCTCACTCCCAAGGATGTTGGTTGTGGATTGTATGGCATAGGCGCTCCATTGAGGTTTG
Organism: Ophioderma brevispina; assembly: GCA_023653785.1. Lineage (NCBI taxonomy): Eukaryota > Metazoa > Echinodermata > Ophiuroidea > Amphilepidida > Ophiodermatidae > Ophioderma > Ophioderma brevispina. The sequence continues at coordinate 8,465 of JAMKCH010015564.1, forward strand.
ATTTGAAGCTGGCGGATGGGCCTCTTTGGTGTTGAGAGGGAAGGCAGTAGCGGTGGTCTTGGCTTCACTCAACTTCATCCCAGGTCTTGAGATATGCTTCAAGTAGGGCCATGTCTGAGTAGGTATGCTTTCTACTTCTGTCCATTTGCCTATCCGAGTGGAGGAGGGCACGATCGTCGGCCGTAGCCATTTGTCTAGATGTTGTTTTGAGGTAAATCTAGCTGACTATACAGTTGAACAGCATCAGGAGCCAGTACAGATCTTGTGGTACTCCGGTCCTCAGACGACGCAGACTGCTCTGCCCATCATGGGTCTTGAGAATAAGCTAAAACGGTTTGCCATCATGTTACATATGAATTGTAACAAAGGGTTGACGATCCGGATGGCCTGAGAAGCTGAAGTGTCAAGCCCTGGTGCCGCATGGTATCATATGCTGCAGTATGGTCCACCAAGATGGACGCCTGCCTTACGGCGCTTTTTAAAGCATTTCCTCAATATCATTTGTGATTTTTTAACTATCTGGTGGACAGTGCTAACGGCCACGGCGAATCTGCTTGTGTTCTTCGGCAGATGGGGTTCGAAAACGGGCTCCAGCCGGGCGGATCATCCTCTCAAGGAGTTTGAAGGAGACGCCCAGTAGTGATATTGGGCGGTAGCTCTTAGGGTTTTGTCGACAGGGCTTGTTTGGTTTGGGGGTGTGGGAGTGATAGTAGCTCTCTCCAATCTTGGTAAGGACTTTGTTGGTAAGGCAACATGTGTAGAACTCCAGGAGCCATTCTAGACATCGTGGGCCGCATTGCATCATTAACTCCGCTGGTATTTTGTCAGGGCCCTGTGCCTTTCCACTCTCTATTTGGCTGATAGCAGAGGTACGCTCATCTAGTGAGAAGGATGTTGGAAGTGACCGTCCAAGCCGGGGGCTCGACGAAGTTTGGTGTCGTCTTTCTCTTCATGTATCAACGAAAATCAGTGATTGGATGACGGTAAATAAACTGAATTGGTGGAACAGTAATGAACGGATTTTTTTCTGCGTCTTCCTTACTACAATCTCAAACATCTGGCACTACGATATCTCAGATCATCTACCATCAGAATCTTGGTGTTGTATTTGACCAGACATGTCAATGACAGAACCATGTCAACAAACTTTAAAACTGTCAACTAGCCCCTGCGTAACATTAGCAGGATCCGTCGGTACATCACCACAAATCTGCCACAAACCGTCCGTTCACTGTTTTAACAATCGCAGAAAAAAAAAAAAAGAAAAAAAAGACTTTGAACTACAAATTCTATGTTCACAACACGGCATCTCACCTCCAAAGGTTGTAAAAAACTCCAATTCTTGCAGATAACAGCGCGGATTGGGTTTCGATCTGACAGGCGTCATCCGTCAGCCCCATTGCTAAGAGAAATACATTGGCTCCCCTCGAATCCAGGATTTTGTTCAAACTTCTACTGCTCACGTATAAAGGTATTAATGGATTACTTCCGTCGTATCTGACCGATTATCTCGTCCTGTATGTTCCAACTAGACAGAACTTGAGATCTGGTGACGATAAGCTTCACATACTTGCTACTCTCTCACTTAAACGGCCTCATGGTGATTAAAGCTTTTTGCTGCCTCAGCCCCACGCCATGGAACTCTTTGGCAATTCACATTCGCCGCTGCTCTTCAAACTCTGCCTTTAAGAAAGCACCAAAACCCACCTTTTTCAGTCAGCTAAATTTCACTATTCCTCTCGGTAGCTTTGCATATGCTAGTTTAAATATTTCGTGGTAGTTTTTAAGTTTTTGTGTACAGTATGTTTGTATTTTAGCTTTTAAAAGTTGTATATTGCTCCTTTTTAATTGTCATGGTTTTGTACAGCGCTTTGGCCTTATGATAAAGCTCTTGCTAATGCTTTTATTATATTTTATTTTTTTTGACAGAGCGAGTGGGGGTGATCCTTATCAATTGTTTCTTGAAACGACCTTTTGCGAGATTTGCTCAGCATTGAGTTGGCAGTTCTGACATTTCGATGGTTTGGAAATTCTGCCGGTGAGGCGGTTAATGGTCTTCCAGGCCTTCCCGCTGGAGTGGGTGAAGTCCATTCCTTGGACCGTCACCGGCTCCTCCCAGCGCTCACGAGGTTTCCTGTCCAAGCAGTTTTGTCAGGTCTGAAGCCTTGAATGTCGCTTCTTTTCCCGGGTTCAGATTCAGGAAATCCGTAAAGAGTATCCCCACATTCCTCATACCCATGATGGGATATATAACTGCGACGGCAGCCACGTTGAATGGTCTTCTTTGCTATAGTAATAAAGATTGACCAGTTGCTGGGTACTAATATGTCCATGTTGGGGAGGTTTGGTGCGGAGGGTTTTTGGCATTCTGAATCCACAGGTTTTTGCCACGGTCCCAGTCTGCCACCTTTTCACTGGCTTTGTTGGTACAGGCTTAGCACGGCTCTCCCCTGGGAAAGCGATCAGTGATGGTCTATTTTGAGACTTCGGAAAGCGTTCGAGAACAGTACGGTGAATGGAGATGGTGTCCCATGTTTGCAAAGCAAGGTCAGGTTGTAGACGTATGCCCACCTTCCAGAGTTGAAAGTTAGAGGTTATCTTCTCGATGTGGCACTATTTCATCATGGACGGACATAAACGTAGCATTTCCAGCTCTGCCGTTAAGTCCAATCTGGGATCCCAATTCTAATTACAAAATCGCTTATTTCATGATAAATACGCATTTCTTAGCATTCTCGTTCGCAGGTATAGTTTCCCAGACAATTACCAACGTAACTGTGCCAAAATATCAACTTATGAAAATTGGGGGCGCTCTTCAAAAAATGTGCCATTATTGCTTTAAGTAGGTTTGGGGAAATTGAATTGTATCTGCTTGCACAATTTTTATTGGGACACTCTGTATAGGAATCAAGTGTATAGAATTAATGAATTTCACTTTTTCACTTACTTTGGTGTATTTTATACAATTCATACAAACAAACTTCATACAAACTTCACTGCATTCAACGTCCTTCCATTCTAATTTCAATAAAATTTTCTATCTCCAGATGGTAACGACAGCTGTAATAAACGGTAGCATCAGTTACGGTACGATAACTGCGACTACGGCATCAACAAATGTAACTCTGCAAATCAGGATTTACCAAATTGGTGTGCATCGCTTTTGACAGGTAATGTTATTGACACTTGTTGTGTGTATTTGTAGAAAGAGAAAGAGGGGAAACGACGATGAAACTCCGGTTTCACAATGAAGGTGAAACGAGAGATTTCAAGGCATCCATATTTAGCGCCATATGTATTTGTAAAATAAGGCAACAAAAGGTTTCTATAATGGGTTAGAGAAATGTTTTAAAAGTGAAAATAAAGGTGATTTTGTTTTACCTATATTTCATTATAAAATATGCATTTTTGTTCCAAAACGAAATTGTTCCGAAGAAATAATTCTTTTCAGATGGGAAATTATTGGTCGAATGGCAGTGCAAAAATCGAGCCTTCAATTTTTTAGAGACACCTGATATGTAAAATCTCTTATTTCGTTACATTTCTAGACTTTAGAACAGGGTGAATAAGGCCGAAGATTTTTAATTTGAACTACAGTATCTCAATAGCAAATTCTATTGCATATCATAAGCATCTCCTGTGGAAAAATAATAGCGTAACGTTTTGAGCGAAACGCGTAAGGTGGGAAGCAATTCGAAGAGAAGCCTTCAAAATTACCACACTTGAAATTAATCCACACTCCACTTGCCAAATAATTAAAACAGGAGGCAGATTCACGAAGCTTAATACTTCTTCTTCTTATCGTGTCCTAACACTGTGGTTCTCAAATATGATCCAGCAGAGATGGGTACAACGTCTGGCTGCTTCACTGAATTCCGCAAGGTCCTTGTTTGTGCATTGTTGCTCCAGCAGTGGGCAGACCAAGAGATGTTCCATTGTCTGTGGTGCTGTTTCTCAGCCACAGGTAGTGTCCTGATCTGCTTCCAGGTAGCCCCACTTCTGCAAGGAAACCTTAGATCGGCCAATTCTGGTTCTCAATCTGTTGAGGCATCACCATTCAGCCCATGAAGAGTCAGCTCCAGGTGGGAAATGCTAACCAGGTTCCATACCAATAGGTGTTACTTGGTTGATGGCAAGTCTTTCTTTCCACAAGGCGACTCTCTTAAGCTCCTTAGAGACTGTTTCAAGAGGTTGGACTTTGCTTAAGAAACTCTCTCTGGATTTAAGGTGGTTGGCAGCAGGTATCTGTCCATACATAGGGTGCTTCACATTAGATACTTGGCAGCTACGCTCTTGCATGCTCGCTACGCTACGACAAATGTCTGGTGGAGCAATTCCTGCTAGGATGTATAAGTAAGTTTTCCGTTGGTGTTGAACGGAGGCATCCTGTGATAAGCCGGCAGGAGGCATTTAATGCTGAATCAAGATTCTTGGCATGGGTTGATCTTTCCCATACAGGGCAAGCATACTCTGCACATGAGTAGCACAGGGCAAGTGCCGTCGATCTTAGGGTTTGTGGGCGAGCACCCCAACTTGTGCCAGTGAGTTTGTTCAAGATGTTATTGCGTGAACATACTTTACTCTTCGTCTTCTCAATGTGGGTCTTATAAGAGAGAGTGCGGTCCAAGGTAACTCCTAGGTAGACAGGGTTATCACAGTGCTCCAGGGGTGTTCCAGACCAGTTAACTTTAAGCTGACGTTTGGCTTCACGGTTTGGTAAATGGAAAGCACACGCCTGTGTCTTAGATGGATTTTGGACAGTTGGTGGTTTTCCTATTTATAAGGAGTGAGTTTAAGTGAGTTTATCCAAAGCTTTGGAGAGTCTCTCTTTTAACAACTGTGAAGTCGGCATCTTGTGCGCTGATTCCGGGATCGTCTGCATAAATAAACCGACGGGTTCCTGACCACTCCTAGGTTGGTCGTTGGGTTATAAATGTTGAACCAGGAGAGGTGCTAGACACTACCATTGTGGTAGACCATTTGAGCCTACGGTCATCGGCCTTCTTCGCTCCTAGATGAATAAAGACACATCCTGTTTGCAGAAATCCTCTGCTAAAGCTCAGTTAAGCGGACACTTGGTGCTTGTCAGAATCTGAGGGAGTAGGCATCTGTGAATTTACAGTATAGTAAGTGCTGTTAGGTTGATGAACACAGCTCCGGTTACATACCCTTCTCGAAAAACATCCTCAGTGTTAGTGGAGTATTTGGCTGTTGTTGATTGCCTGCAGGAAAACCTTGCTTGTTCTGGTTATGAGGTATTTCGTCTTCACAGGTGCGATGACGATTGAGCAGGAGACGTTTGTAGCTTGTAGGTATGGCTGAGGAGTGATAGTGGTCTGTTAGCTATTGGGATTAGATGGAATCTTTCCCAGGCTTTAGGAGCTGCCAAAAACATGTGCTTTCCTCCAGATCTTTGGGGAACTGTGGGAAATAAGGCCGCAAATGTAGAGCTCAAGAAGTATTCCTTTGCTACTGGGCCGAGATTTTTCAGGCTGCCTCAGTTGAGATGTTTCAAGCCTACTGCTTTCCTGGTTGAAGCTTAGCAATAACGTATCAATCTTCCAGGTGAAGGGGCGAGGTGATGAAACCAGGGTCGCCACTAAAACCTTTTTTTTTTTTTCTTTTTTTTTTTTTTGTCGTCTTGTTTGAATCTCTTGGGTTTCTTGCTGCACTTGCCATTTAGAAGCAGTTGGGGGAAAATTGGTTGGGTTGAAATTCTGGCTGCTGCTGTGGAGGTTCTGTTGGATCCCCGCGGAGATTTGGATGGTAGCCATGCTTTCTGCTGTTAGGGGTCATATCGGTGATTCAATTAAAGTATGCAGGTTTTGACTTTCCTCTCCGAAAATCTCACCTTAAGAAGTTGTTTCAAGTGAAAAAGGGATCGCTTCTAAACATGGATGATTACTCTTGATATCTCTATGCACATTCCTTGGAAAGGCCTGGTATATATTCAGTCTTACAGCTCTGGGTATGAATGCGGCAGTCTTGTTACTGTTGGGGCAAAATTTTTTGCATAGTTATGGGGTTTTGAGACAATCCTCTTCACGTTCTGATCCAGTCATCAGTGAATCCTTGCCAGTCTGCTGTCTCCCTGTAGTTTAAAGGCACTTTGTTTTGTTTCTTAACTGCAGCGTTGACCTTGATACCGATTGGTCGAGTTTGATTAGTGGAAACAGGATCCAGAACAATATTGATGCACAGGTTAGAGATGTTTTTTTGCTAACAATAGCTAGATCAGGTTGTAACCTCTCTAAATATAGTAAAAAGTGCCAACTCGAGGACTGCTAATTTGAGTCCAATCTTCCTTTAAGAACAGGATTGGAAGTACTAATTTGACACCTTGCAGTTAAGCTAAGTGTAGTGAGACTCTTGCAACCAACTAATTTCCTCAAATTCTAATTCGCAAAAATTCCAGATTCAGGGTGCTGAAAATAACGGCAGAATTCTGTCGCCGTATATAGGTGTTAGGTCCGAAAAGGTTTCCTTCGCTTTCCTAGAGGATAACATCAGAACGGTATCTTTACATATAAATTGTATTTATTTTGAATTTTTAACTACTTAGTTCTCCAGGTAGACAGGAGTGTTTTAAGTATTAAATTTTCAAATTACCTTGTTGTAAGGTACCTCGACAAGACTTGAAATATTAAAGCGTGTGCGGACAATCCTCACCTTGAATGAAGGACACGATTATTTTTTTCTGACACTTAAAACCAGTTACTTTGTTACCTGCTCATCAAAATCCTGAACATGACCCACCCAGTTCAACATCTTGCACCACACTGCCCCTTCCGAAAGTTTCCACTAATTTCGGGAAAAAGCAACCCTAGATAAATTCCACAAATCCACAAGAATGCGAGCCCTTTGAATAAACACCCTAGCACATGAAGGAATTTAGTGCGAGTGAGCATCGACAACTCGTCCCGATATTCCCATCATACTCGGGAGTGTGAATATAAGCACATTTGACTCGAAGTCTCTTTCTGAGAACCAGCTATCATTTTACACCACAGTCAACCAACCACAACAAGAAAAGGGTGGTTTCCTTAAGGTGACCCATTCTGACCCACTTTTTTTCTGACACACTTTGAATTTTCGCAATCTTTTATCACAGTTTATCCGTTAAGGTTTCCGAATTCATCTGTGTCAGAAAGAATGGGTCAGATGGGTCACCTTATGGGACACCCACAATAACATCACCTCACCTTATAATCCCTTCAATCTTGCAGCACTTAGTGATTTACTTTTTAACATATTATGTCCATGCTTGACGATGAAGATTATGGCCACCACAAGGCCACTTTTTCAAAAGTCCTATCAAGCTACACAAAGTTCCAAAAAATATTCCATCAGCAAACGCGTTCCTCATTGTGAGAGAGTATTACGCATATTAGCACATTTTTTTGTGAAGAGCGCCCCCAATTTTTTTAAAAAAATGAGATTTTACACTGTTGCGTTGTAACTGGCTAGTACAACTATACCTGTGAATGGTTAAGCTCGAAAATGTCGGTGTGTCACAAACGAAGAAATTTTGTAATTAGATAATATTATCGGGGATCCCGATAATAATTCAACGGCTTCAGGATTTTCTCTTTAAAATTGTGTAGGTTAAACATGTACTTCTGCAACATCGAGGCCATGAGGAAGTATGTTTATACCTAGACTTTCCCACAGTCTCGGCTCTGCCTGCGGATAGGGCACAGTAGGTCATAACATAAAACAAACTTATTTATTTATTTATTTGGAATTGCACTCACCCAACAGGATGAATCCAATGTCTACAATACAAAACAAAATAAAAGAAAAAAATAAATCCTAAAAAAAGGCTGGGCCCTCCCTGCACCCGTGGCATTGGTTCTTTTAATACTGCGCTGCCACATTTTTTCCCCAGTGGCCGCCCATACGTCCTCATACGAACCAGCTTGTCCACTGATTAACAAAATTCAAAATACACACTCGCCCGGCATTTGGTGACTCAGAGAGATAGTAGTCTTCATTACAAGTCGTTTATACCACGGACCCTGAGAGGGTCTAGAATTCCTTGACAACATATAAAAAACAGATTTAAAAAAAAAAACCCAAAACAAGACAAAAAAAAAAAAAAAAAAAAAAAAAAAAAAAAAACAAAAAAAAAATACGGGAGCGTTTTGAATTTGGCCTAGTAGGGGAAATGCCTGATGCTTTTGTCTTAAAATAGCAAGATCACGGAAACCCGGAATTTATACAATAAGTTCGACATCATCATCATCATCATCATGAGGACAACGACGGACACGTTGGTGATGACCGAGGCACAAAAATATATGTAATAACAAACAACTTGAAAATTATATTGGAAGGATAACCCACATACAAAAGTAAACATTTAAAAAATCAAACAATTTCAAAATGTATCATCTTTTTTGTCTGTTCACTGTTGGCTGTTGGACGAAAGCATCAACATGTTTCCATGCTGGATTTCGGCATACCCGTCCACGCTGGCCTAGTGTCGGGTGGAAGACCCTTGTACCTAAGTGATAGTGCAGGTACCACCCGGATGGTCCCCTACTCTTTGATAAGGTCTGCAACTTTTTACGGGTTCAGGAATGACTCCCCTGATCACGGCACCACAGTTAAATGACTCTCCGAACCATGAGGCGCGGGACAACCCCTTGCATACCCAAACCTGCACATTTTAGGCAATGGGTGGGAGCGAGAAATTCCATAATCACACGCTGCAATTATGCCAAATTTCCGACCTTATAGGAACTATGTGAGTATGACCAAGAAACCCGACGCTTGCGGGGCTTCTGAACCAGGGCCGCCGATCGATCTTTCCTCCGCCGACGGTCAGCGCCTTAGAAAACCGCTCGGCCACCTCGCCCCTCTTCAAAATTTCCTAACACCCAAACCAGTAGTCAACAGAACTCTGAGTCTTAGAGCTATAAATAAAATAATAAAACAAATATTATAATAACTTTTTGCTGGAATCGAACCTTAGAACTCTGAGTAAGCGTATCCGACGTCACTGGAACCAACTGATCAACTCTATTCAGCGAAATGAAGCCTAATAATGTTTACATACTCTTTGCTCCATAAGTGGCATCTAAATCGAAACGGTGCTGATATTTTCAATATGAAAATGGACTCAAATAGTAATTAACACGCGTTCTATGTGTTAATTTTTCAGTCTACAACGTTTTACAGTATTCAATTAATGCTTCTCATTTTGCGTTGGTTTAATATACAGCGAAATTCAGAGACATCCAGCGGTCCTACAAAGCAATAAAAGTCTCTCTCTCTATTTTTATACATATTTTGTGACCGTTGACCGTCAATCGATGTTCATTACAATACCCGTACCTACCGTTTCAAGTGCAATCAGGCTTCAATATCGTAGGGACATTTAAACATGATTTTGAGAACCATAGGTTTGAAGTTCGAGATCACCTGGTTTTTGATTTTATATTTATTTTTTACTTACTTTACTTGACATTCGCTTAAGAGCTTGGATTTTCCGTTACTTGCGGGATATCCCCCTCTCACACACGTGGCGCACAAATCTACACCGTACGCACATGTTGTCGGTGCTTTTAGCGTGTAGGTGTGTGTATATATATGGGCTGAAGTCTGTATATAATGTCTCATTTTATTAGTTTCACGTATTTTTTGTTAAATACAGTTTCCTTTTAAAAATTGATGAAATTTTAAAAATCAACTGAATAAATGCATGTAATTCCCAGAAACTATATTCTATTTATCAAAACTGTTATAGTAGTGATTATAACATCTTTTCTCCTGAAAAAACATGTTCTTAACTTTAAAAGCGTTTTGAGTTATGAGCTTTTTGTAAAATATGTACATGAATTTTTTGGGCCGTGATACAATCTTTTTTCAAAATTGTTTGGAACACTTTGTGCAGTTTGGTTGCCCGCCCCCTCATTTCAATGTGCATGAGCCGACCCACACTTGCTGAGCAATCTCGTACCATATTATTTTCAACACTGATTGGTAGGTAGACGGAGGGAGAAAGAAGTTATAGTTACAATGGGTTTCAAGCCTATTATTTCTTCATAGCTACCAATATTAACAAGTGGTCCAAGGCTTATGAACAAGATTGTTAGTACTGTCATAATCAATTTCACTTAATTACATCTTCTGCATTGCACCATCTTCATAAATATTATCATAGGAAACCCCCATATTTTGCCATCTGTTTTGATCTCAAGCATACGAGTTGACTTCCGTTTTTCTAATTACATCTTGGGGAATCCACATTCACCTCTCTAGTTGTAGGGGAATTCCCTATTCTTTTCGTCCTGACAAGTACTTGTTTCCCGTTGAATAGAGCAGGAGCATAATATCATGGGTCCTTATTTAGGGAGTTCGTTAATGCCCGACTACATCTAAGTTTTGATACCTTTAGTATTTAGTATGACCGCTATCATGCAAGGTAGTTAGTGGGGTCAAATTGTGTGTCACTCTTTTTTCATAGGGTTCAATTTAAGTTTACACAGGGGTCAACTTTTAATTACTCCAATTCATGTTTAAATGTATGCCATATTGTTCGTTTGAGTCACAAGGATTCCAAAAATGTAAAGTTTGTACCAACCAGCTATGACGAGTGGTTTTTTTTAGAGTTTATGGATAAAAATGGCTAAATGCAAAAAAGGTCAACCTCAAATTGTACAGGGGTTCAATCATGTGAAAGTTACTCTGATTAGTTTTAAATGCTTGCAATTATTGCCTGAGGAATGAGGAACTCCCAAAAAGTATAGTTTTGGATATTTGAATGTTTACTTACCGAGATAAAGGTCAAATAGGTCAATGCCAATTGGATTATGTTGCCCCATGACCTATTGTCACGAGCCTATAAATAGGCATTGCGATGCTACAAAACTGTTTCCTTTATTTTAACACTTAACTGAGATGAACAATTTGTTCATTTTTACCCAAATTGGAGAAACTTCTGATTATTGTGACCCTGTACAAATGGAAATGACCTTTTTGCACTTTTAGCCATGTAATCAACACCAATAACTTTAAAACCATGGTCCTAGATTTAATCCTTGACTGTACGTAACACTATTCCCTACATTTCAACATGATGGAGTAATTAAAAGTTGGACCCCTGTATAACTTTGTCTTGGCCGTATTGAAAAAGCGACATTTGACACCACTAACTAGCATTGATGTAGAGGGTCCATACTAACTACCAAAGGTGTCAAAGCTGAGATGTAGTGGGACATGAACGATGATGTTTGACCAGAGTCCTTGCTCCCGCTCTATGAGAAATCTTTTTTCAAATAAAATTGAGAAATAAAATAATATTTTAATCACAAAATGGAGGCTAATATAACAAGATCATTTACCGGGTGCAGGACTATATTCCGAAGGGGTTTTGATCCGAAAGGTTTTTGGTCCGAGGCAGCATTTGATCCGAAGGTAATATAATCCGAAGGTTTTTAATCCGAATGGCCGTTTCTCATAATAGGGTACCGGGTTGGTTCCCTTTCATAGGGAGGGGTATAATGTCCCCATCCCCATACAGTTCTACATGGAATTTTGAATAAACAGATGACCTTTAGCCTATGTTCCCAAATATCATGGAAAGGAGGCACCGCGAGCATGTGACCCAATTGACTTTTTTAACTCCTGGTTATAATTTGGAATAATTTGAGCTATATTTCATAAGATTTAGAGCAGTTCAAACATTTGACCCCAATAGTAACTTTACCCCATCTCCTGGGGACACATGCTGCAGCGGATCTCCGGCAGACATTGGTATTTGCAAAAGTTATATTTTTCTCCTAATTTTCCCGTGTTCAGATATTGAAATCTCGTTCGTTTGATCAAAACCTTCTGGGCTGCTGCTCTATTAAATCAGTGATCATATTGCAGAGAATTCTTTTTTAGGTTCTTTTGAACATGAATTACACAAGTGTTTCTTGTATACTTCAAATAGGAGGTATTTGTTTAGTGTTTTTCAAAAAGAATTTTGCCTTAAATTTAACAAGTGGTGAAAAGAGGTTTTGACGTTTGTCCTTTCTGTTAGTCAAAGGTCACTTTAACATCCACATCTGCAAGATGGCTCACACAGATTTTATCCCGCAGACTTATAGGAATATTTTGATGTGCGAATTGTTGTAACAGTAGAGGTGCCCCCCCAAATCAGGCCTTTGCTCCTTAGGTATGTGTTTAGTCACAGAAAAAGTCTTTCAAATAGGTTAAAGAAGATATAAATGACGTTTTATAGTTGATTTTACAAAATCAACACAAGCAGAAGCACAGAAGCAGTTTTAAAGGACACACAAAGTGCGTTTGTACTTAAAAGACACATAAGGACGTGTTTGTGAAAGTCACACAAGCAAAACACACACAAGCGGATGTTTACTTGCGCGCGCTAGTGTGCGTGTGTGTGCGCGCGTGCGCGTGAGGGCGTATGTGCGTGCTTGCGTGTGTGTGTGTGTGTGTGTGTTGAAAATGCAAAAATTTACAATGTGAGATTACTAGTATAGTCAATATCAGCCCCCCCGTGACCACAACACCGCGAATAAGGTTTCTCTGTTGATTTGGCATCACTAGTGGTGCTAGGGTATAAATAAAAAATGAGCAGGGGTGTACCTTGAGCTAGAGGGCGGAACATATTTTGAAAATGGCCGCCAAAAATGGCAGATTACATTGCATGCGGATAACGTGACTCATGCGTTTTAGCAGCTTGAGACCCTCACAAAAGTTATGGGTCGATAGATCAATCTGGGGTCATTAACTGACCCTTCCGGTCTGAATGTTAAAAAAGGTTCAAAAATTCATATCTGCTATATGAAAGGTAGTAATGAAATAATGAATCATGAAGCATGTTTTTAAAGGTATATTGACTATGCTGTATCCGTCGTCTTACCAAGCCTTTTTGTAACACGTTTTCCAAAGGGGAGGAAGTTACCACCCCGTATTCTTTATAAAGAACCTGGTGCTTATGATTTAGATAATGTGGATAGCTCTGATCCTCCTCTTTCCATTGATACCAAAATAAGTACTAACATATCTAGTATGGCGTCACAATGACGTCAGAATGTCGCGAGCTGGAAAAATCCTCAATTTGCGCTAAAAAGTAGGAATTGGGGTTTCCTGCGGTTTCAAGTTTAGCTCGAAATGGTGAGAATTTACTAGTTTTTCCATAAATATAGATTTTTAGAGCCATACTGTTAACACTATTTTAAAAAATGTACTATAAATTATTCTTGGGTATAGCAACCACCCCATACGCTTCGACGTTAAAGGCATACCCTAACCCCGATGAAGGTGCTACCTTCGCATACTTTTCGAAAAATGACCAGAAAGGACGAAAAAACAATCGCTTGGAGGCTTTTATGAAAGCGTTTGACATTTTAGAGCACCGGAGGAAAGTTCAATAAGGATGGGGATAGTAACCAACCACCCCCACCTTTGTAAGACGAGAGTTCAATATAATTCAGTGTCAGTGGTGGTGTAAGCCTACTGTGGACATGATTAGTTGGCAGCTCTTTGTAGGCCCATTGCTGTCCATAACTGATGGAAATATTAGTCCAGGGGTGTCCAACCTGCGGCCCGCGGGCCATTTGCGGCCCGCTAAGGGCTCTCATGCGGCCCGCGAGGTACTTCCCAGAAAAATTAAAATGCATAAATTTCTTAACTATAGATTTAAAAAAGATGTCATTTTAATTCAATTTCCTCAATCTGAAACCAAACTTTTTAAACATTGTTGGACAATTAGTTCAATTTCATCAATCTGAAACCAAAATTTTATAAAAATTGTGGGAAAATTAGTCCAATTTTCTCAAAATGAAGCCAAAATCTTTCCAAATTTGCATTTCTGGTATTGCTATGGGACCCTTTTTCGGCAAATATTGGTATAGATATAGGTCGTACAGAGTTTTGTAGGCGTCAAACCAAACTGGAGAGCCTGATTACTTGTTTGCGGCCCGCAATAGTTGTGGATTCAATCAATGCGGCCCCTGTGTCAAAAAGGTTGGACACCCCTGTATTAGTCTTATTACATCATCAACAATATCAAGATCGTGCATGCTATTTTGGAGAGATTTACTAGGGTTCTTAATTTAGGATTAATCTGTTCAAGAGTTACCAATTTAAAATTAGAATTCACTCACCCTGTTTGACTTGGGCAACAGAATGGTGATAATACTCCGTCCTCCGTCATTCCCCTCCCCTCCATCTTCCTCTACTCCCCTACCCCAAAGGAAATGCTGCAAAATAGTGTAATTTCCAAGAAACGCTCATTTAGATTTAAATATTCCTGACCAGCTATAGCCTTTAGTCACGTCTTTGTCCGATGTGCGTAAGGAAACACTAAGGAACGGAAAACACCGGAAATGATCTAGCAATCATCTGAAAACATTCCAAATTGTTAATTTTGTTTAAAAGTCTTTATTTTGACTATTTAATCCAAATGGACAACTTTTTCTCAACAAACATTAAACACTAAGGAGCAAAAAACAACGGAAACCATCTAGAAACCATCTGGGAACCATTATAATTTTGACCATTTTGAAAAAAAATAGCCGATTTGGGGTCCAGACAATGGTCAATAAACATTGAAACACAAAGGAGCTGACACGATGTATTGTTTCTTATATAGCGGTACTGGTATACTACTAATAAGACATTTCACAAGGTATTATGCTATAGGTGCTCAATGCACATCTATCTTTAATGATTACATCTCTAAGACTGCCCACGTGTACATCTGATGATGTGGCTAGTTCCAGTTTAGGCTAGTGACCTGCAAGGCCACTGGTGTAGTATTTCTGCTGAGGTAGCTGTTGCTATGCAGATGCAGAGAATTTATACACACATGTATGGCACATGTCACAACCAGGATCCACCAAGAAACCATCTGGGTACCACCCAAATTATCCGCTTTTGTTTAGATATCACGATTTTGACCATTTTGAACCAAAATAGCCGTTTTGGGGGTCAAGGCAATGCTCAATAACATTGAAACACAAAGGAGCCGAAATACCAGAAACCACAAAAAAACGTCCAAATTGTCCATTTTGTTTAAAATTCATTCTTTGGACCAAAATTTTAAAACCAAAATAACCGATTTTGGGTCCAGGCACAGATTTCTATTTATAACACTAGATAGCAAACGCCAGCTCAAAAGCCGTAACCATTTTTTCCCGCAGTGCGTACTTATTTCCATAGCGTGGTGTACCAATTTATTCATATATTCCCTGATTTCCATAGCGTGGTGTACCAATTTATTCATATATTCACGCATTTGCATAGAACGATGTACCGTTTCCAGGCCAACAGTTTACGGCGCATGCGCGTGCGAGTGCGCCTTTCGAATGGATGACCGTAATGAATATTCATAATTTTCAAAACAAGGTTACGGTGGCGCCTATTCTTCAACACGGGCGTACGGCATCTCGTTTTCTATATCTATGGGTCCAGGCAACCACATTGAGTGTATCATCTGAAGAGTACATAGCGTGCACAAACCCGAAACGAGAGCTGAGACCTTTACTTGATTTTTCAGGCCTTTGTGAAGTTTTTAATTTTAGTGTGACATTTATTCGTTTTCGTGACCTTTTGTGTGTTTTGAGACCAGTGTTTATATAGTGAAACATGTTTGGATGTTGAGACCTTTATGTGTTTTGAGACCCGTTTATGTTTTGAAATCTTTGATGTTGAGCCCTGTGTGTTTTGAGACTTTTGTGTGGTTTTGAGACTTTTACGACTTTTTGAGACCTTAAGTGTTTGAGACTTTTGAGACCTGTTTGCGTTTTTAAGATCTTATTTTTGAGACCTTTATTTGATGTTGAGACCTTTGTGTGTTTTGAGGCCTTTGTGTGGTTTGAGACGTTACCACTTTTTGAGACTTTAGTTTTGAGACCTTATCTAAGTTTTGAGACCTTAAAAAATAGAGTTCAAAAGAGCTCACTCGAGACGGAATACTATAATGTACCAAATTTCAATCAAAATCCAAGTTTCAATCAAAATCCATGTTTCTCTATCCAAAATATAGTTTATCGATTAAGAA